>JBBPKV010000258.1:0-17747 GCA_038089455.1 Tylopilus cf. leucomycelinus
TGTAATTTCCATAAAGGCAATCTGATCACATTGTATGTGTTCATGTCTGTGTGCAGTCTGATCCAATCCCTAAATAAAGAAAAGAAAGTATAAGAACAAGTGTAAAGGCTTTTATTGCTTTGAAAACGAAGGTACAACACTGGGGTATGAGATACCACTCAGCTTGTTTTTGTTGGTCATCTTTTAGCATCTATACTTCACCAGATTGTAGATCAGATTGAGGAGTCCATAATAGAACAATAACTGGACTGAGAATGAAGATGAAACACAATGTGCACTTTTAGAGTTATTGCATGATCGAATGAAATGGTACATAGAGATAGAGAGAAACTGTTTGTGATATGTTTGTTAGGACTGTGTTTTCTTGGTGATTGGAGTGAGAGATTGTATAGTAATGAGTCTGTTTGTTTTTTGGTTTATTGACATTTATATAATATCTGAGACACTGGACGAAAACTAGAATGGAATGGAGGTCACCAAACTAAGCATGGGGTAAAACTGATATAAGAAAACAATATTTTTGGGGGTTGAAAGGGACTTAGTTTTTGAAGACTGCATTCTCTACCTCATCATCATCATGTTCAATGTCATTCTCAACTTCAAATTCATCAATGTCTTTATTAGTCAGTCCAGTCAAGTTGGTAACTGGAATTATGATTCTTATTCTTGAAAAGTAGGGTAGTAGATGAAAGGCTATATACTATAACTTAGAGATGGCATCATCTAACTCTGCTAGTAGGTATGATTCTCCAATAGTTTGGCAAAGAACTACCATTGGATCTAAGTATCTCAGTTTCATCTTTCAGTTTAACTCTTTTTCGATTTGAGTATTTCAGACCAAAACAAGATCACCAGGACTGTACTTAGTAGTGCAAATTTGATTTTTGAAATGTGTCTCAAACTGTTTTTGTTACGATCCTCATTTTTCACCCTTTAACCCCTATTTGGCTCTATTTGGACATTATTTGGCCCCACAACATTTGGCCTTATTTGTCCTTATTTTGCCATATTTTTCTGCCTTCATCCAACACTCTCACAGTCACTCGCTCGCCCCCTATGTGACCACTCAGCATGACACAGCCACAATGACTAAGCAGGGTCTAGCCCCGCTCACGTAAGCCATGACATCATGAACACAGCCCTGGCCTAGCCTCAGCTATAATGCCTCATGCCATGTCTCGCAATTGCCTCATGCCTCTAGGATCAATATGGAATCTCTCAGATCACTTAGGAATCCCCTTGTATCAAACCAGAGCACTCATCAACCAATCGCATAATGCCCTCATCATGACTCATGCATCACCACATGGCAACCTCATGGCCCACAGCCCATCACAGCCTCAAGGCTATGCCACAGCTCCTCGCCAGAGACCACCCATTATGCTATTTCATATTTGCATCGCTTCTCACCTCATGGCCTACTGCTTATAGATATACCCTAGGCCCTGATCCGTCAGCAACCCTATGCCCATGCATAGCAATATACCCATATGTGGTTACCCTCAACCCTGGGTTAACCTTTTATGTATATGCTTTACCACGGACTATTATTTATTACACAGCATGTAATTCTTTATACCATCCTTACTATATAGAGGTTTCCCATCATGCCAAACATGTACATACAGTAGGATAGTATATAAGAATGCGACTCCAAGCGAGGCAGGACCTCAGTCTTGCTCTCTTCTTGAAGTTAGTGCCTTGTCACTTCATCCAATGCCCAAGCTCCTGCTTGTCCATCTAAGATCAGCAAGGCCCCTTACTACAAGACACGGCATCCGCTCCACTTGCTTAGTTGCAGCTGCCCTTAACTGGAGTAAATTGTTTCACTAGAGCAAGACTTCACACTACTACCCACCTCTTTGCCATCAAATCTATTCTAGTGTCAGGCGCTCGCAGGACTTGATCGAGGCACTCTACAGTAACCTTGCTGAGAACCCCACTTACACTTTTACTCTGCCAGCTAGGATTAGCTACCCCAGCTGCCCTCCTCCCTTCACACGCCCACCAGTAGAACACCATTAGATGAATGAAATAGGTCTACCAGACATCGCTACCTGAATAAGTGATAGATAGTAGGGTCTTGCCTTGCCCCAAGCCGAAGCCACTCACTTCTTCCACCTAAGTGACTTCACTCCCTGATTATGACTCAGTTATTGATGGCTCCTTCGCCACTCAGTATATCAAACAAGAAGATGCTGAAGAAGTTAACCCCCTGCTGCTTTTGAGCGCAGTCGAAGGCATAGATGACACTGGTCGTGCCGGTCAACCATTTCAGAGCAGACCTATAGATCAGGGTAATGTGGTTACTCTATCTTTGCTATAGAAATTATACTAAAGCATGGGACTGGCCACTCCCCCTTCAAACCACAAATTGGACCTACTTTCCGAGGCCACCGTCGGTCTATAATTGGAGAGGGTCACCAATTCAACGGAGCTCCACACTGTTAGAAGAAGATATTAACTGGGCCCCTGTCTATGCAGAGCTCCAATGTCGCAAACAAGTCTATGAACAACAGCTCCGCCCCTATTACTATCCCAATTTGACATCACCTCCCTTCTCTTTGACTTTTGATACTCACCATCAGATTCGAAGCATGGCTCTTCTCAACCCAGACGTTGCACAGATCATTTGAGAGGGAATACAGTTGGGTATACAGTAGGAGCAGGAATGAAGAAGAATCCTCAAATGCCAGATTGACATTTGACATAGAATATTTGCACAGGGAATCAGAAATCCGCTGGTTCAGAGGATATACCCAGTAGATCCAACTCCTGACCCTTGCCGTCACAATCTTACTGATAGTTGCCCCTTACCTTGGCTTTGCCCCACTTACCCTCACCCTCCTCCTCTTAGTTGTAGCCGTTACTTATGACCTAAGATCTCTCTATGGAAGCCTTCACGTTATCATACAGATAATTAGAGATAGCTGTTATGAATTCACCCCTATTTTCTTCCTTACCTAAGCCAGCCGCTGACTAAGCCCCCATCTTCCAAGTCACATGACCTGTAGCACGTGACTGTGCAACTTTATTACCCGTTTACTACAGAACTCAGCGGAATGTTCTAGACGTTTCAGACTTCTTATCTCTGGCAAAGATCTTCTCCCATATTTAGAAATTTCTTATCTTACACAGCTTGGTCTGTGTGCACACTCCTTACCTATATAAACCCTAGACACTCGCTGTAATTCCCCCAGTCAAATCCACTTGTATCATTCATGGTCGTTCCCAAACATGCCATTGAGAACTTGTGTGATGACAATCCTCCATCTACTTCATAACCGGCATGTGCTTCATTGCCCCAGGGAATCCCTGAGCCTGGTTCACATCATACCAAATGGCATAGGCATCCCTGAGCCATAGTGCACATAGGGCGCTGTCTGCAGTAGCCAGGTGTGGTTGTATTCCCCAGAACAGTTCTCCCCTGCTGTGGTGACAACTTGTCGTGCGCATCTCTCATCATTTTTGGACTTGTGCGAAGGTGCATTTCTGGTACCCTGTACTCTGCTCGGGTCAATCTTTGGAATTCCTGGGACTTCGTGTCTCGGCTTTGGTTTTGCGCCCTCCTCCTAGCTTAGGACTTCATGTCTTAAGTTAGTCTACCCTAGTTCCAGTAGCAGCTAGCCTAGTGTCTGTGGGTGACCACAACAATAGCAGGGTTATTCAGGTTCTTCCATTTGCTCCTAATATACTTTGCAGAACACAAGCCTTTAGAGACTTGACCGCTGAGAGTGTCAACCCTACCCCTCAAGCCCAGCCATCTACCAACACACAGCTGCAAGGAGTGAGACCGGTTGATACAACAGTATTCAGTCCTCCTATTGTGAGAGCTACAACATTCACAACTGCATCTCAGATGAGCACTATCCCCATTGTATCACTTCAGCAGTTTGCACATCACCCATTGCACAGAACTCAGTGACAAAGAGGTCACCCATGCATACAAAAATCCACTCAAAGAACAGAGAGTTCCTTTGACTTAGAGACAACCACAGCAGTCGCATTGGACCGCGACTCACAAGACATCACATCCTTGGACTCTCCATCGCCCATGAGAGTACCAAACCGCAACACAGGAAACATTGCCATGGAACACATCGGATAGAACCCCGATAACCATGAGATGCCACCACCTGCATATGGAACCTTATCAGGCAGAACTACATGCCCTTCGTCAGTTAGACCAAGGAGATCATCATATGAGGTAGTACCATCTCAACTACCCCCTTTACCACCTTCGTCCAATGCAACTCTCGATCAACCTGATTGACCTCATCGTCATCAGCACTGGACTTTAGTGTGGTATATTTTCAAGAAAGTTCATGATTGCCGCCCCATACTTTTCGTATTTAGCACATACAAACTCAGAATCACTTCACTCTCAGAAATCCACGAAACGGATTACCACTACTTGGAGGCTAGCAGTAACAACGGTTGGGGAGACAACCACAATGATACTTGGTGAATTAACCCCAAACACTTATGACTTGTCATAAAAGACAAACACCAGTATTTATCACACACAATCATCATTCCCTATGCTGGACACAGTAATCCCTCCAAACATCAATGAAGCATATGAAGTCGAATACATCGATGACATCTTATTCATGGCACCAGATCGAAGAACCCTCCATGATACTCTACACACATATCTCGACATCATCAGAGCTCTCTTTAGGAGAAACACAGGGTCATCTATACGTTATCACCCCTTAAACCACCAGCAATATGGCACACATCACCGTCAAATAGTGGAATGAGCTGGTAGCTCAGTTCAACAGCACCAAACAAATCAGCATTGCTGCCAGTGAGTGATGTACTCATTTAGAAGAACAACAAGATACCCTCACCAGCATGCTGGAACGCGCCAACGCACAACTCCAGGATGTGCAGGACCACATCAATGAATCAGACCAATGCCTACGCGATCTACTAGGATTTGCAGGACCCTCATCATCCACAACAGAAGCTGGTACCAATGGCTCATCAAAGGTTGAAATCTTTGCCGACCCTGGCAACTACTCAGGATCCAAATCTACATTTGAAGAATGGTGGATCAAGATCAAGGCATGGATGGACTGCAACCCACGGCAGTTCTCATCCAATCAAAATGGAGAAACAACCATGCACAGAAAGAACCATGCTTATGTAATTCTATCCTGACTCAAAGGCACCCGTGGTGCTTACTTCGCAGAGTCAGAGCTAGAGAAGCTTGCCAAAGACACCTCCACCCTCACAGACTGGACAGTCCTCCAATTGAAAATAGAAGATTTATTCCGACCCGAGCTATAGAAAGACTGGGCCACTAGAGAAATCATCGCCCTAGTCCAAGGAAAAGCCGAGATTGACACCTTCTTAGCAAAGTGGTGAACCCTCTACTACCAATCAGGAATATTGGAAGAACACGGAGTATTCCTCCTGGAAAAGAATTCAGATCCAGAGCTGGTCAAGCAAATGTTCCAGTTCAGACTATGCCAAGAGATAGTCGAAAAGACAATGATGTGTCTCCACAACACAGGAAAGGCCAGGGAAGCCTTCTGACTCTTCAACACCAGGTCCACCCCAAAGACAGTACATGAAACTAACTTCATGGGCCGAGAAGCGGTCGACGAAGATGAAGAAGAAATTCGGGCATTCTCCCAACAGAAGAAAGGGAAGCCCCAAACCAATAATCAATGGTTTCAAGGATGTTGCAACTGTGATTTGAAAGATCACTATGTGCTGAACTGCCCTAAACCCTCCACCAAATGTATAGAGTGTGGATGGTACAAAGGCAAACACTTCCATCACTGCAAATGCCAACGACATGTGCACAGTGCCCAAGGACAGCAGGAAGAAGAAGAAAGGGTCGACAATTCTCAAGACCTTCCATGCACAGTGCATGGCATGGACTTCAAAGAACTGAAGGCATTCTTCTTCGATATGAAAGACGTAGAATCCAAGCAGGGAAAAGCCCGCATATTCTAAGTAAACTGGGTACTCAGAATGGACACTCTATTCGCACGATCGACACCCTGACTACCAACTCTTATTTATTTACTCAAGAGCCAGTGGAGCCTGTAGTTGAACTACAGCTCGGCCAAGGTCTCATATCGGTGCTTAATTCCACTTCCAATCCAATCCCCGAACGTGCACAAACCCCAGAACCAAGGAGAATATGATACACCAACTCATAACGAGATGTAATCCTTGATATCAGGATCGCAGTACGAAAAAAGAACCCACACTTCATTAATGTCAAGGCGCTCCTCGACAGTGGAGCCAACCAAGTTTTCATTGATAGACAATGGGTAGAACAACATCACCTTCCCCTTCAACCATTACACAAACTGGTACCTGTATACAACATGGATGGAACAGCTAATTCTGCAGGCAACATCACACACAGTGCACACCTGATCCTAGATTACAATGGACACTGCAAGAACATCATTGCAGAAGTCACCGACCTAGGAAGGAACCACTTCATACTGGGACACTCATGGTTGATGAGACATAACCTGACCATCAATTGGGTTGCTGGGATAGTTATCATGGACAGATGCCCATCCACCTGCCGAAGACCTCATGACCTACCTGACTGCAACTCCAAATGGGAAACACATGAGCAAGACCACCTTGTCCTAAGGAGTCTACAAAAAAAAGAGTTAGAGAAGAATCCAACATAAAGTGCCAACCCTGAAGACCTAGTACCTCAAGTGTACCATCGGTACCTAAATGTCTTCTCCAAGAAGGAATTCAAATGCATACCCTTATGCAAATGAGATCATGCCATCGACCTAAAGGATACCTTCAAACCCAAAAAAGGACACCTTATCCCTCTTTCCCCTAACGAACAACAAGAAGTATTTAACTTCATTGATGACCAACTATGGAAAGGCTACATCTGACCCTCCAAGTCTCCACAAACATCCCCTATCTTCTTTGTCCCTAAAAAGGATGGAAAAAAATGGATGGTGCAAGATTACCAATACTTGAATGAACATACAATCAAGAACAACTACCTGTTGCCCTTGATCTCCCAACTCATAGACAAACTGAAAGGAGCTAAGCTCTTTACCAAGATGGACCTACAATGGGGATACAACAATGTTCATATCAAGAAAGGAGATGAATGGAAAGCTGCAAGCCGCCTTTACCTATCACAGAGGAGCATTCGAACCTCTTGGAATGTTCTTCGATCTCACCAATTCCCCCGCCACATTCCAAACCATGATGAATGACATCTTAGCCAACCTCGAAGCATCAGTAGTTGTCTACATTGACGATATCATGGTTTTCACCAAGTTAGACAACATCCACGAACACGACAGGATCGTGCTCAAAGTGCTATGATGATTAGAAGAAAACAACCTCTATGCAAAGCTAGAGAAATACACCTTCCGTGCTACACAAGTTGAATTCCTTGGTATGATCATTACCCCTGAAGGAATCAAAATGGATGATAGCAAAGTCACTGCTATCCTTGACTGGCCGTAGCCCACTACCATGAAAGCCATATGCAGCTTTCTAGATCTAGCCAACTTCTATCACCACTTCATCAGCAACTATGCACAAGTAGCCTGACCACTTCATGACCTTATGAAAAAGGATAGACCCTTTATCTGGACCGAGGCTCAACAAACAGCCTTCGATCAGCTCAAACATCATTTCACCACTATGCCAATACTCATGTTCCCCAACAATGACAAACATTTCCACCTAGAAACATACATGTCTAATATTGCCACTGGTGCTGTGCTCTCAATCCAACATGAAGACAAATTCCACCCCATAGCCTTTGCTTCGCATGCGCTTATGCCCAAAGAATGCAACTACCCTATAGCAGACAGAGAGATGCTTAGCATCATCAAAAGTCTAGAACAATGGAGACACTACCTTGAAGGAGCTCAACATGAATTCGAGATATGGAATGACCACGCCAACCTTCAATGGTTTATGCAATGACAAGATCTCAACCGTCGCCAAGCCAGATGGGCTCAATATCTGTCTCACTTCCATTTCAAATGGGTACATAAAGCAGGTTCAACAATAGGAAAACCAGATGCACTCTCCCGATGTGAGGATCATAGTAAAGGAGTGTCTGATGACAACAAAGCCGTTCTTGTTATCCCACCTGAGTAAATTGCTACAATGTCTAGCATAACCATTACCACAGAGTATGAGAGGATAAAAGAGATGATAGAAGAAAAGGATCTTTGTCACAACACCCAAGGACACATTGTCATACCTGACGATTGCAACATACAACTCAAAGTCCTATGACTTCATCACAACACACCCGTTGCAGGGCACCCAGGTGCAGAAAAGACAGTAGAGCTCATTCAACAAAGCTACACCTGGCCCAACATGACTATGGATGTCAAGGATTATGTCTCTAGATGTGATAGATGTGCATGCTTCAAAGGCACCAACAAGCCACCTGCAGAAAAGCTTTTACCCCTCGAAACGCCTGATGTGCCTTGGCAAGACATCTCAGTGGACTTCCTCATGGACCTCCCTGAAAGCCACAGCCACAACTCTGTCTTAGTCACCATCGACCGATTCTTGAAAGAAGTAGTCTTTATATCCTACAACAAAGCCATCTCAGCTCTCGATACTGCATGCCTCTACCTCCATCACATATGGAAAAACCACGGGTTACCAAAAAGCATTGTATCTAACAGAGGACCACAATTTTCATCTCAAGTAATGAAGGATCTATGCAGTCACCTAGGCATATGCCTTTGCCTCTCCACTGCATTCCATCCTCAAACAGACGGTCAAATGGAACACATGATATGCGACCTCCAACAATACCTTCGACTATTCACATTGGATCACCAGCATAACTGGGATGAGTGGTTACCCCTGGCACAATTCTCCTACAATTCCAAATGCCAGATAACCACACAGAAATCACCCTTTGAGATCACTCATTCATACACCCCCCATATGGGATTTGAAAAGAAGGCCACCACCACACCCATAGCAGACACCCTCACCTCATCCATGGAGTCCACCCTTGCCAACACTAAACTAAACCTTAACAAGGCATGCTCCACCATGATGAGGAAGGTGGACTCACTTCGCTTCCCCATGCCTTCCTACGCCATCGGTGATAAAGTCTGGCTCGCAACAGCCAACCTTTGGCTGACCCATGCCTCTAAAAAGCTATCTGAAAAGTGGCTCGGTTCCTATGTGATTACAGATCTCATTGGTCCTAATTCCATTAAACTCCACCTCCCCAGTTCCCTTCACATTCATCCCGTCATCAACATCTCCAGGGTCAAGCCATATAAAGCATGTCTTGAAGGTCAGCCTATCTTCTGACCCGGACCTGTTCTCATTACAGAAGATTGTGACTTTGAGTATGAAGTCGACTTTGTCGTTGATTCACGTCTCCATCGCAACCACCTCAAATATGTATCTTGTCCACTGGAAAGGGTACTCTGAAGAGGATCGTACATGGGAACCAGCCTCCAATCTCACCCACGCTCGTGACATCTTAACTGACTTTCACTCTGCTCACCTGGCCATGCCTCACTGCCTTCGCTGTACCGCCTCACAGTTCTACAACCTGTTTGCTCACTGTGGTTCCTCTATCGTCACCTCTCCTTTGGATCGATTACCCTTTAATCGCCTGGAAGTCGATATTTAGAGAGGGGGTAGTGTTACGATCCTCATTTTTCACCCTTTAACCCCTATTTGACTCTATTTGGACATTATTTGGCCCCACAACATTTGGCCTTATTTGTCCTTATTTTGCCATATTTTTCCACCTTCATCTAACACTCCCTGTTATGATCGTCTAAGGTTCGTAGACTAGCTATCAAGGTGCACCTTGGGGAGGTATTCACAAAGAGATGCAATGTCCCAAGTGCAAGGGCTCTGCCTGTGGCAGCAAGGGTTCCTTAGTGACGAGTCGTAAGGACGAGGTACCACTCTTCTGGTGATACCCAGAGGGTTTCTAGAGTCAATGGTTAACAACTACTAGGCAAGGTCAAGGGATCAGGCTACTTGAAGTAGTGATCGAGCTTAAAGGGATTTAGGGTGAGAGAACGAGGAGTGGATTCGAAATAAGACTAAGCTGGGGAATACATGGCCGCAGAGGCAGGTATATATACTATAGGGAAGGTGGATGACTAAGTAGATTAGTCATGGTGACTAATCAGTATTAGTGAGCATGACAAAGCGATGGTGTAATAAGAAGTCTGAATGATGCGTGAATGGCGCCATCGCTGATAAAGCATTACAAAGGAGAAATGACAAAGCGGTCCGATGACTAATTGCATGGATGTCAGAAAGAAATAATTAGTCAAAAGAAAGTCACCAGTTGGGACTCGAACCCAAGGTCTGGTGTGTACACGAGTAAGTGTAGAAAAAAGTATAAGGGAAGCATACGATCATAACATTACCCCCGTATTAAGACAAGACATCGCTCAAAGTCTCAAGGTCCCAGGAGTCGGGGAAGGCTAACCACCTAGATATGTCAAAAGTCATGACTGGGAGACCCAGTGAGGTTTCCTTCTGCCATCGGGTCGAAGCCATTGTCAGTGTATGGATACTTGTTTACCAATGTCTCACTAGGAGTGGATCTATCGCGTGAGGGATAAGGGGTGCCAGAGGATCTGCAACGAGATCGGGAGGAAGGTGGGCTGTGGTGTGAAGAGGTCGAAGAGGTCGAAGGTGGTGGGCAACGGGGGCAGTGAAGTGGACATCGGTTCTGAGGGTGGCCTGGTTGCCATCGAAGACAGGTGAGGCATTGGTACACAGGGCAGTTAAGCCAAATGTGTCCAAGGTGGTGGCAGGAGTAGCAGGCATTAGGGAACCGGGGGTTATTGTGAGTGAGAGGAAAGGATAGGGCCCTTGTGTGTCACTGTTCAAGATGGGTGATCATGGCGACCTCTTCATCATTCAGAGGGGATGACGAGGCTGATGGAGGGATCCTAGAAAAGGAGGAAGGGAGCCCTATGACGGGATGTGGCAGGTTGGAAGCATTTGTGGTTTCCTGTAGATACCGGTCTAAGTCTAAAAGGAAGGTATCCATCTCGAGTTGATGGAGGGTTATTTTGAGTAGTCTGGTAGTTTTGTATTGGAGAACGGTAACGATGGTGGGGAAGACGTTGGACCAGGAGACAGCTAGGATGATCTGTGTAAGGTGTGAGACCTGTAGGAACGTGTGATAGTGGGTGTATAGGGGGGATGATATGTCTAGGTGGGCGCCAATGGATACGGCTAGGTGTGAGTCTCGCATCATTCGTGCCATATGGTCGAGAGTGGTGATGTCTGGGGTATCATCCCGGAAGCGATAAGCGGTGGCTGGGAGGTCAACTGAGACCGGGAGGCCAGGATGGGTAGCATGAGCTTGTGGGGGTGGTATGGGAAGGGCGTCCCATTCCCAGCTGGGGTTGGCAATGATGGAGGATGTGGGAGATGACAAGTGAGGAGAGGTGGTAGGAGTAATGGACGATTCGGTAATGGAGAGCAAAGACATAGCTAAACAGAGGTTCGAAATGTCAATGATGGAAAATGAGGGCAGACTGAGAAAAGATTTCTTAGCGGCGGCGAGTGCGGTTGGTTTTTTTAGATGGGGTTGGGGGGAAGACAGAGGGGAATCAATTCTTATATCCCTTTAGGAGGGTAGCAGAGTGTTGGAGGTTCAATTCTGGTTCCCAGGAGTCTTCTTTGGCGATGTAACCTTTCCAATGGATCAGGAATGAAGGAATTCCTTTTTGGATCCTGTGTTTTAATATCTGTTCGACTTCGTATTCTTCTTCTCCATCTATAAGGGAGGAAGGGGAATGGGGGAAGTTCAGCCCGTGTACGCTATTTTCGTGATAGGGTGATAAGAGGGAAGCATGGAAGACTGGGTGGATCTTCCATGTCTTGGGAAGTTGGAGTTTATATGATACAGGAGATAGGACCTTTTCAATAAGGAAGGGTCCTTCCCTTTTTGGTGCGAACTTTGGGTTTGTGATGTGGCATTTCAAGTTCTGGGCTTTGAGCCAAACTTTATTGCCAAGGGTGAATGGAGAGAACTTGTCTCGAATTCTAGAGGCCATGGTTTGTCGGGCAAGTTCGTGGGCAGCTAAGGCTTCATTCCTTGCTGCGGAGAGAGCTTGGATGCAGTCATCGACCGTGGGCAGGGGGGAGGAAGGAAGGATGGAGGAAAGCGGGATGGGCTCGTATCCCATCATTAGGAAGAAGGGGGATTTGCCCATGACAGAGTGGGGGTGGTGATTGTGGGCAAATTTGGCATGTGCAATAGAATCTGCCCATGAGGTGGGGTTCTCACTGCAGTAGATATGGAGGTAGGTTTCGAGTTCTTGGTTGACTCATTCCGTTTCTCTGTCGGTCTGTGGGTGGTATGTGGACAAGAGGGCGAGGTCGTAGTTTAGGAGTCTTCCCAACTCCTTAGCAAAGCGAGCTGCGAACTGAGGGCCACGATCTGAGATGATTCAATCATAAAGGCCAAATCGGGTATAGACTTTGAGGAAGAAGAAGGCTGCAATACCTTCAGCAGTGACTGTTTTGGTAGTGGGGCAAAGGATTACCCCCTTTGTAAGGCCGTGGTCCACCATGACCAGTAGAGAATCGAAGCTATCTAAAAGAGGAAGGTCAGTGATGAGATTACATGACACCTGTTGGAAGGGATGGGTGCAGGCGGAGGAGAGAGGCATGGGGGGAGGCATGGTTGGGTATGTGTTTGTTTTGGATTGTTGGCAAAGAGCACAGCCCTCGACGTATTTGCGAACGAAGTGGGGAAGGCCAGGCCACCAATATTCGGCGGAGACGAGTTGTCGGGTTTTAAGGAAGCTGGGATGGCCAGCAGATTCGTGGTCATGGCAATGGCAAAGGACGTCTTGTCGAAAGGTACCTGTGGGGTGAACATATACCTGGTTGCGATAGGTGAGGATGTCCTTGTGAACTTTCTAGTCTGAGAGGCGGGAGCAAAATAGGGCAGGGATGTCACCCTCGAGGGCGTGGAGTGTGGTGAGGTAGGTGGAGTTGGAGGCCGATTCACGGGCAATAAGTTGGGCGATGGAGGTGTCAACTAGCCAGACAAAGAGGGAGTCCGGAAGGAGGGTGACATCGTGGTTATCACAGTCTTCGGAGGGATAATGATCGGCGTGACGAGAAAGAGCATTGGGGACTGTGAGGTCTTTATTGGGGACGTGGGTGAACTTCAGGTCAAAGTCAGAGAGGTCAAGGAGCCAACCGGCTTGTCGGTGGTTTAGGTTCTTGGGTTGCCTGAAGTAAGTGAGGTTTTTGTGGTCAGTGAAGACCTGGACAGGGAAAGGGGAGCCAACAAAGTAGTGATGCCAGGCTTTAAGGGTGCGCATGAAGGCTAGGAGTTTGTGGTCATAGATTTCATAGTTTTGTTCTGTGGGGAGAAGGGATTGGGAAAGGTAGGAGCATGGATGCCATTCGCCATTAGCATCAGTTTGGAGTAGGACTGCACTGGTGTCAACTAAGAAAGCGTCAGTGGCAATGGCGAAGGGAGTTGCAAGATCCAGAAGATGGAGGACTGGTTCTACCATGAAGGCCTTCTTTAGGGAGAGAAAGGCTTGGTTGCAGGCAGGAGTCCAATTCCACTTTGTGTCCTTCTTAGTGAGGTCAAGAAGGGGTTGAGCCGTTTTGGAGAAATGGCTGAGGAAGCATCAGTAGAAATTGGCAAACCCAAGGGAAGAATGGACTTCCTTGACGGATGAGGGGACTGGCCAGGCAGAAATGCTTTGGAGTTTAACAGGATCCATGGCGATTTCTCTGTTACAGAGGATCATCCTGAGATAGTCAATCTCGGGGGCATCAAAGGTGCATTTTTCAAGACAGAGATAGAGGTTTAATTCTTTCATCCATTGGAGGACTTGATGGGTACGTTCTTGGTGAACGGTTTCATTGGTGGAGTGGATAAGGAGGTCATCTATGTAAATGATGAGCCATCCTTCGGCGATCATGTCCTTGAAAGAGTCATTTATGAATCTTTGAAATGTGGGGGGTGAGTTGGTTAGTCCAAAGAACATCACCATCAGTTTGAAGAGTCCTCGATGGGTAATGAACGCTGCCTTCCATTGGTCGCCATCGTTGATATGGACGTTATTGTAACCCCACCAGGCATTGAATTTGGTAAATATCTTGGATCCTCTTACTTGATTGATGAGGTCTAAGATGAGAGGGAGGGGATAGGCATCTCGGACAGTATGTTCGTTGAGGTACCTGTAGTCTTGGCATGGGCGAAGTTTCCCATCCTTCTTTTTGACGAAGAAGAACGGAGACGCTTGTGGGGATTTGGAAGGTCCAATTTTTCCCAACTTGAGATGTTCTTTGATGAAGTCGTCGGCGACTTTCTTTTCATCTGGGGAGAGTGGGTACAATTTCCCAATCTTTGGGGTGAAGGTATCATCTAGGATAATCTTGTGATCATAGGGTCGTTTGGGAGGTAACTCTCCCAGAGTGGGTTCTCCGAATACTTTGGAGAATTCTTCGTATTGTGAAGGTAAGGTTTGCTTTGGTTCCTTAGCAAATTATTCAGCGGCAAGCTCAGTTGCTTTCGTGAGCTTGGCGATCAAGGTTTATGGTACATAGCGGGAACCGCTTTTTACGAGGCGGTTAGTTGCTCCAAGCCTAACAATTCATTGTACTTCGTGGACTTGGGCTGCTCTAATGCAGCATTGGTTCTCTGTTTCCTTTTTGAGGTAGTGAAAGAGGTGTTTGTCATGTACCTCATTGATGTATCGAATACAAGGGGAGGTGTTTGGGGTGATGGGACCCCGGAGTTTGATGGTATGTTCGTTGGCTAGATTGACATTGCACATGTAGTAGGAGGGGGATTCGTCAAGGAGTGAGCAATTGACAAGGTTCGGGTGGACCAGTCGATGGTGGGATTGGCTTTTGAAAGCCAGGGAAAGCTGAGGATAAGGTTTTCATTTCCATAGTTCATGACATGGAAGACTGTCTCCATGAGGATGTCTTGGATGTTAAGGAACAAGGTTGTGGTAAAGCGGATCATTCCACTTTTGTTTGAGGATTGATCCATGTTTTTGACGAGGATTGGTTGTTCAAGGCGTGTGGTGGGAAGACGGTGTTTTCATATGAAGTCCCAATTGATGCAGGAGATTTCGGTCCCGCTGTTGATGAGGGCATGAGTGTCAACAACTTTGGTAGAGTGCGAGATGGTGAGAAGTTGAACTGGTATAGATATGGACTTTTTTACAGCTCGTACTCATACACTAGAGGAAGGGTATGTCATTAGTCCTTCCTTTTTCAAAAATCTGAGAAAGCCACTCTAGCTATGACGGGGGAGTCCTTTTCTTCCTCGTCATCTTCATCCCATTCGATTAAAGGTGAAGGTTGCTCTTTTATCTTCCGTACCTTTTTAGGCATAGTAGGGGGTTTGGTGGTGGTGGTTTGGTAGCGGGGGCATTCATAGGAGGCATGTCCTTGTTGCCTACATCGAAAGCATTGGTTTTCCCGAATGCAATGGGCTCGTTTTTCTGGGGTCATTTTCTTGACTTTTATGGCATCGACATCCATGGCATTGGGGTCTTTGGTCATGGAAGAGGTAGGTACCTGGGGTAACCAGGATTTCGTGGTGCAGGGGTTTTCATGGCGGTGGGCAATCGCTTGGGATCGTTCCCATTGCAATTGAAGTTTCATGGCTTTCTCGATCATTTTGTCGAGAGTATCTGAGATGATTTCAAGGGCATAGAGGCGGTTCATGAGGGGAATTGGGATTCCTGTGGAGAAATATTGGATTAGGACTGCTTGGTCCATTACTTGGGCTAGAGAGACGTTGTTTCGGAATTGGGCAATATAGTCGCCTAGAGAGGGTTCATAGCAGGTTTTGCCATCTTTGCGGCGCTCGACCATTTTGGTGTTGGCGAGCCAATGGAGGGCATTGCCTGCTACGTTGTAGTGGTAAATGAACCCAGTTTTGAAACTGGATTCAAAGCTTGCCCAGGTTCCGATAGATAGGGTTCCTGTGGCAAGGGTGGTTTCTTGGTAGGTGAAAGCCCACATAAGTGTGGGTCCCTTGGTCATGTAGGAGAGGGTATATGCGACCCTCTTTGTGTCAGTGTTGTATACATCCTCATTGACCCCTAAGTAAAACTTGACGGAATTTAGCCAGGGTAGGGCCTTGGTGTATGCACCATCAAATGGTTCAGGGGTTCCCAAGTGAAGTTCAGTGGGTTTTGCGGACATCATGGAGGGTGGTTGTGGCGGAGGGGTGGAGAACGTTTGTGGGATGAAGGGTCGTTGGGGTCCTAGAGGAAAGATCGGTGGGTGGTAGGACAGGGGTATGGGTGATGGTGGTATGGGGGCTTGGGAAATGTTTACTGTGTGGGTGAACTCGTGGGCAAGGCTAGTGATAGTTGGGTTGTCCTCCATTATAGGGAGGTCAGGGTCAAGGGCTCCGGTAGGGGAGTTAAGGGTTTTGTCGTCAGACGATTCAGAGTCCTGGGGTCGGGGATTCAGATAGGGGAAGGACTAGAGGGAGGGGCGTCAGTTCGCAATGATGGCTTATCCAGTGATAGCCGTTGTCGGGTGAGCTTAGTCTTTTGTTACAACCGTCTAAGGTTTGTAGACTAGCTGTCAAGGTGTACCTTGGGGAGGTACTCATGAAGAGACACAACATCCCAAGTGCAAGGGCTCTTCCTGTGGCAGCAAGGGTTCCTTAGTGACGAGTCGTAAGGATAAGGTACCACTCTTCTGATGATACCTAGAGGGTTCCTAGAGTCGACGGTCGACGACTACTAGGCAAGGTCAAGGGATCAGGCTACTTGAAGTAGTGATCAAGCTTAAAGGGATTTAGGGTGAGAGAACGAGGAGTGGATTCGAAATAAGACTAAGCTGGGAAATACATGGCCGCAGAGGCAGGTATATATACTATAGGGAAGGTGGATGACTAAGTAGATTAGTCATGGTGACTAATCAGTATTAGTGAGCATGACAAAGTGATGGTGCAATAAGAAGTCTGAATGATGCGTGAATGGCACCATCGCTAATAAAACATTACGAAGGAGAAATGACAAAGCAATCTGATGACTAATTGCATGGATGTCAGAAAGAAATGATTAGTCGAAAGAAAGTCACCAGTTGGGACTCGAACCCAAGGTCTGGTGTGTACACGAGTAAGTGTAGGAAAAAGTATAAGGGAAGCATACGATCGTAACACTCCCATAGTCACTCGCTCGCCCCCTATGCAACCACTCATCATGACACAGCCACAATGACTAAGCAGGGTCTAGCCCCACTCACATAAGCCATGACATCATGAACACAGCCCTGGCCTAGCCTCAGCTATGATGCCTCATGCCATGTCTTGCAATTGCCTCGTGCCTCTAGGATCAATATGAAATCCCTCAGATCACTTAGAAATCCCCTTGTATCAAACTGGAGCACTTGTCAACCAATCACATAATGCCCTCATCATGACTCATGCATTACCACATGGCAACCTCATGGCCCACAGCCCATCACAGCCTCAAGGCTATACCACAGCTCCTCGCTAGAGACCGCTCATTATGCTATTTCATATTTGCATCGCTTCTCACCTCATGGCCTACCGCTTATAGATATACTCTAGGCCCTGATCCGTCAGCAACCCTATGCCCATGCACAGCAATATATCTATATGCAGTTACCCTCAACCCTGGGTTAACCTTTTATGTATATGCTTTACCACGGACTATTATTTATTACACAGCATGCAATTCTTTATGCCATCCTTACTATATAGAGGTTTCCCATCATGCCAA
>JBBPKV010000259.1:0-17734 GCA_038089455.1 Tylopilus cf. leucomycelinus
GAGACCCGTTTCTCGCGCCTCGGACAGCTCAGTGATCTCGAGGACGCAATTTCGACTCAGAGGGAAGCTGTTCACCTCTCCCCTGATGGCCACCCTCAGAAGCCCGGTCGTCTTAACAACCTCGGGAGCTCCTTGGAGACCCGTTTCTCGCGCCTCGGACAGCTCAGTGATCTCGAGGACGCAATTTCGACTCAGAGGGAAGCTGTTCACCTCTCCCCTGATGGCCACCCTCAGAAGCCCGGGTATCTTAACAACCTCGGGAACTCCTTGGAGACCCGTTTCTCGCGCCTCGGACAGCTCAGTGATCTCGAGGACGCAATTTCGAGGAAGAGGGAAGCTGTACACCTCATCCCTCATGATCACCCTCGGAAACCCGTCACTATGAACAGTCTTGCCAAGTCCTTCACTTCTCGCTTCCTCTGCCTCGGAGAGATCACCGACATCAAGCGTGCAATTTCCCTGTCCTCTCATGTTGCCTCAATTCCCATCGGCCCCCCCATTATTCGGTTTTCCGCTGCACAGGCTTGGATTCAATCCGCTCGACTCATTCGTCATCCCTCGCTCCTCCATGCATATTCTGTCGCAGTCACACTCCTTCCTCAGCTTGCATGGATTGGTCTCTCTCTTACCCATCGCTACGATGAACTCACCCGAAGTGCCGGTTTGGCACGGGAGGCCGCAGCCGCAGCTCTGGAGGCAGGATTCCCAGAGACTGCCCTCGAGTGGCTCGAGCAAGGGCGCTCCATTGTTTGGGGGGATCTCTTCCAGCTCCGTAGTTCTTACAAAAAGTTGTCCTCTGCTCATCCCGATTATGCTAGTCGACTTCGTGCACTCTCTGCCCAATTGGACGATGCTAGTGCCGCTCATGAACAGTCGTTGTCCAAGCAGAATCCCAGTGGAGCACACAACATTCCAGAGTTCCTGCGATGGGTCGCAGACAGGCACCGTACGCTTGCGATCGAACGAGACAAGTTGTTGTTGGAGATTCGGCGGTTGCCAGGTTTCGAGCGATTCCTCCACCGCAAACCATTCACACAGCTCCGTGCTGCGGCACACTCTGGACCAGTGGTCATCCTTAACGTTGCAAAGACCCGTTGTGATGCACTCATTGTTGTCACCAATCTCAACCATGTCATTCATGTCCCACTCCCAACGCTCACTCTTGAGCAATCTCTCAAGTTTCAGAACTTCGTCCTAAAGGGTTTCGTTCGGGATGCAAGAGTCGGGGGACGTGCGCCGCGGATTGGCATCGACTGGAAAACTATCTTATTCTCCTTGTGGAAAAGCACCGTCAAACCGATCCTGGACGCGTTGGCCATTCAATTAGTATGTGTTGCTTCTTGAATCCGGGAGTAATCTATTCACATATCGCTTTGAATAGACGCCTGTCGACCTGCCACGAATTTTTTGGTGCCCAACTGGTCCTCTCACATTTCTTCCTATCCATGCAGCCGGCTGCTACGACGAACAGTATTCGGAACCTGAGCACAAAGTATTCGATTTCGTCGTTTCGTCATACGTCCCTACTCTCAGCACTCTTTTGGATCCATCTAATCCCAGTCCGGAACCTCCTATCAGCCCCCTCCGCCTACTCCTTGTCTCCCAACCGCCCTCAGATGGCGAACGAAAACTTCCTGGTGTCGCTGTCGAACTGCAACATATCAGAGATGTGGTTAGCAACTCGCCTCTGGCGTGTACCATCTCGAGGTTCTCTGATGGAACGGCGGAAGAAGTACTCGATCTGATGAGGGAGGCAGACTGGGTCCATTTCGCTTGTCACGGCGTCCAAGATGGCGTGGAGAGTGGGCTCTGCCTTGCCAATAAATGCCGATTGAAGGTTCGCGATATCGTTGCCTTGTCACGTCCCCGTGGTGGGCTCGCATTTCTATCCGCTTGTCACACTGCGAAGGGAGACCAGCATCTTTCAGACGAGGCGATCCACATTGCGGCGGGAATGCTGTCCGCAGGTTATAGAGGTGTCATTGGTACGATGTGGACAATTGACGATGCAGTTGCGCCTGGCGTGGCGAAGGAGGTATACCAGACACTGCTCGAGAAGGGGCCTAGGGCGGATTATCGAGAGGCTGCACGGGCGCTGCACAAGGCAATCAGGGGTCTGCGAGAGCGAGGTGTGCCATTCAACGACTGGATTCCGTTCATCCATGTAGGTCTTTGATAATACGGACGCGTATGGCCAGTACAGTATCCTTATTGTCATGGTTGCAATGATGTCAATGACTTTTCGATCGCGTTTGCATGTACTCTCACTCGTGCATAGAAGGCATTTTCTGCAATCCGCATAGCACTGGATCGATTCCAAGTTTATCTAGACAGCAATGTCCCAAGAAATCCTCTGTACTGTCCGATGAAGGGTGACGAACAATTCGGTTGCAATCAGTGAATATTTCATTTCACAGCACCGACTGATCGATCTATAGAGGTACAGGTGACTGTCAAGACGTGGCCGCACAGTCAGCCGGGACCCACTGTCAAGGATCACTGAGCACAGCATAATGAGCGAAACAGACAGTGAATCCCTACCTGCCAACCCTAGACCAAAATATGACTCCGAAAAAAAACCTTGGCATGCAAAAGTGATCAGACATAGTGGAGTTGCATGATATCCTAATCCGAGTCGTACCAAATATAATGCACTCACGCAAAGTGGCAATATGGGTGTTCTCTAGCTCGGCTGGTCAGGTCTCTCCCCGACGTACCCTCCAAAGCGCGCATACATTTCTCAGATCGTCTCCCCGTCCTCGTCATACAACCTGTACGTCGCAAAACACGTCGCAGGCGCGCCCTTTTCATACGGCAAATCAAGCCTACACATCACCCACGCCGCCAAGCATTAGCATCCACCACTAAGATAAAGAAGAAAAAGGTGAATAAGAAAGGACGACACACAGACTCATCGACAGTTTGCCCTCTGGTCTCTGGGATGAAAAGGTGCACCCAGACCGTCCTCGCCAACGCGAGACCCCAAAGATGAAACTGACGTAACCACAGAGGTTCGCTTTGTCGGGGTTGACCTCGAAGTTCCAGCGCATGGGCGTCTATCAGATCGAACGAAACAAAGGGTGACTCACAGATGTTGGCGAGCATACCGCAAACCAAGTTGGTCCAGGTCCCTATGCCGACCGTCTTTGACCAGAGCTTAGCGAACGAGACTTGAACAAGAATGACATAGCCTAGTGGACCACTGCTCAGCTAGTAGAGATGGATTGAGTGCAAAAGAGGAGTCAGTAAAGCAGACGTACATGCTAGTTTTATAGTAAAAGTTGTTAATGATCATCTAGGGAGGTGATGCACCGGGCCAGCTCCACTAGTGGGAGAGGCCTGGTAAAAAAGTGACTCAAGAATACAAAGACCGTCCATTTAGCTCCCTGATTCGCGTTTCCTATCCATGTGAACCCGATCAAGAGCAAGATCACCGTGCAAGCGACCAAACTGGTTGACCGTGCAAAAGGAAAGTATACTTTCGACGATCTGAGTCCGAGGGTATGTGAAGTAGAGGTCCCTCGATGCATACCAAATCTTACCCCGATGGCGGTCACCCCTACACCGAGGTTAAAAGCATTGCTCGCTGGAAGCCCAGCGAGCTCGAAAATGTATGTACTGAATCCCAAGACGAAGACCACACCTGAATAAATCGTCTGGTCACTATACAAGATGCGCTGTTCGCGCTGTTACTTCACCTGTGTCTCGCTGGAGCACGAATACCGTTTTTGCAACGACCGTACGCTCGAGATTTTCGCCTAGGTCAATGCTCGAGGGATATCTAACAAGCACGCACACACGATTGACTTACCTCTGAAGCAATCCACGTATGTCGATGTCAAGGGGTATGGGTCCTCGAGTTCGACCGTCCCCTGGATTTGTTGCCGCTGGAGTTTTGCATTGATCGTTGGTCCGCTGAGATGGACGAGGACTTTCCGTACCAGCCACAGGGTGACTTATGGAAGGCCAATGAGGAGAACGAGCGGGAAAATTCACTGGAGAGCGCTGAGGGAACGAATTAGGCGGCGCGTATGGATGTATGCACGGCATCACTCGCAACGGGAGTTTGCATGTGTAAACATCCGTTCTATTTCTGGTGGACCAATGACACCGTTGAACAAGCTGTAGACGATGACGCGTTCAAGTCAGGAAAGGTATGAGGTTGCCGAGGATGATTACAATTGACCGACCATGAAGGTGTTAGCGCCCTGACGCGACATGTTACGACCAATCCAGAGATTGACGGCGGCGGTCGTGACACCTCGAAGGGCGAGCGGTGACGCTTCTGCACACTAGCCACCAGCACATGAAGAGACGAACATCCTTGAACACGAACATACAACATCGCTTGTGAACCTGGCATCTTTGCGGGCAGGTCTGCGTCGGTTGGTGCGATCGTACCGACTTCTGGTAGCAGTTGATGTCAAATCGCACATGTAGAACGAGGACCACGAGATTCGTCGCAAATAACACCGCCACCTGGCGTGTGGAAAGTGTCTTCTTTGGAATGATAGCAAGTCCTGGAGTCGGGGTCACGGAGGTATCGGAAGTTTAGGTCGAAATGATAGACGATGGGTGAGAGGTACCTTGGGCAAAGATGTACCACATGTGGACGACCCCGATGATGAACGGAAAGCAAGGCTCAAGTCGCTGAGCAAACATTGCAGAAGGGGCAACACGATTCATAATTCGCGACGGAATCGCTG
This sequence comes from Tylopilus cf. leucomycelinus, assembly GCA_038089455.1. Classification (NCBI taxonomy): domain Eukaryota; kingdom Fungi; phylum Basidiomycota; class Agaricomycetes; order Boletales; family Boletaceae; genus Tylopilus; species Tylopilus cf. leucomycelinus. The sequence goes on from JBBPKV010000259.1 coordinate 4,707, forward strand.
TGAGCGAGGCTTCCGTCGAGTGGTTCTTTCGTTTCTGAAAGTTGCGTAGTCTTCGTGAACTTGGTACTCGCTCGTACTTGCATCGCTACGTGCACCGCGTTAAATAACTTGTTTCTCCTATTCCGACTAGTCCCGTAAAGCGGACTCGTCGGTGGACCAAGATTTGCCAGCTTCGAACCACGTCATGACTCATGAACGGAGCCAGACTGCGCGCGTCCACTCGAATATAGTTTCTCATCTCCCGAAACATACATCGCTATTGTGAGATGATTTGGCAATCCAAGAGACGTCGTAGTGAAAATGCAAACCGAGGGAACACCCATTGATCAACTTCCCGACGAGGAACATCCCACTAGCAGTTTCAGAGTCAAAAACTGAATCAGGACGCCGGCGATGGAAACAAAGCATGGAAATGCAACAGCGCTGCATTGCCTGTCGCATTCGTATGAGCCAATGAGCACATTAAAATATCGACGCCCCGACCCCAAACAATCCAACCCAACGAAAGAATACCAAACATGCCTTCAATGGGGCCGACGCTGTTGAATTCACCCTGCCAACTTGCAGGCAGGATAGGCTCGCCAACCGAGACGTATCCAAAGCCGGTTCGGAACTGGGGCAAGCCCAACAGTCCATCACCGACTTTGGCGTTTTGAACGTCAGCATTCCGTGCGGCTGATACGCAACAGTTGTACATGGGAGGACGTACCCGTGAATCATAACCCCACGAAAGTGCACCGATGCACATGAACAAGGCGCGCCAGTAGGTGTCCATGGCTTGGAGGGCGTGAGAGCATGTTTGGTGATGCGGCCTTGTCCGACGCTGCTGGTTGCCAAGAAGTCGAACACCACAGCCAAAACGTGGCAATGCCGTGGGATAGGCCCCTCTCGCCAACGATGTCGACGAGCAGCCGTTCAAACATAAGAAAGCGACTACCCCGATCGAAATCGCCGACATCTAGCACACCAGGTACCTTGCTTCTAGTTTATCGACCGACGCTTCCTGCAGCATGGCCCACCCGATGGCCACCTGATAAGCCGCATACCTTAACACCCGTTTCCAGTGTCTCGGACAGCCCAGTGACCTCGAGGGCGCAATTTCGAGGAAAACGGATGTTGTTCGCCTCACTCATGGTGGCACCTTCACAAGCCCGTATATCTTAACAGCCTCTGGAACTCCTTCGAAGCCCATCTCGAGCGCCTTGGACAGCTCAATAACCTCGACGGTGCAATTTCAACTCGGAGAGATATGTACTGCTCACCCAGTGTCCGGTGATCTGCAGCGTGGCATTGGATCCCGTGTGCTCGACTTATTCGTCATCCATCCCTTCTCCACGACTACTTCACCTCATCCAGTCGGCATGTATGTTGCTCTTGGTTGAACACCTTTCGAGATGGTGGCCGACCAACAAAAGATTCGACCACGAGCACACCATCTATTGGGGTTGTCTATGAACTTGTACACGAAGGAAACGACATTATGCTGTAGAAGAGAAGAGGGTACTGCACAGTGGTAGTGATGCCTCTAAAATCTGATGTTACGGTCATCTCCGTTTCTTCCAGTTTCCCCCGGACAGTGCCATCTCACCTTTCGGAGACAGAACCCATAACCACGCCCTGACATTGTCTTTGGGATAGCCACACAACAAGCGTGACAAAACGCGTCGTAACCAACTGGTTGCCCTGGGTTGGGTTACTTCGTTTTCCCCAGCCAGGACGAGAAGCCAGCTGAGCGTGACGACGAAACGACGACCAGTTCCGACTTCGAGTCTACCAGTGGACAGTGACTCGATCCGGTCGAGGATCGCACGACTGAGGAAACCGCCCCCAGATAGAGGAACGTGCGAGATGGCCGTGACCTTGTGATCGCACGAGGCGATGAGATACGACGAAAGTTGTGCAGCTGCAATGCGGTCATGAATTCGCATCGCGTCGTGGCGGGGACCACTAGACATGACGACAAAGACGGATCTCGACGGTCAGTACCCATGACCATGCGTGATGGAAAAGGTTGAATGAGCGGACATACCCGTGGTCGTAAACTTGGTATCATGACGTATTGAGGATGCTTGAGCGCTGAAAAATGCGTGAAGCAGGCGACCGTGAGAAGCACTCGTTGCTTGACCACAGTGGAGTACATATGCACGCGGGTGGCTACGCTGTCTAAGAGCCTGATACACAATGGTTCTTGGCATGATCTGTTCGATCCCGACCTTGAGGTCAAAACACCACTATCACGTCTCTGGCGAGAACAACAGAGGTAATGTCTAATCTACAAGTGGGCCTTGACATCCAATTGAAGTGTGTCCCTCGAGAAACCTGGGTACCCGCCCTCGATCTCGGCCATGATTTCCTGCTTGTACGCCGCGAGTCCCCCGGCGTAGTGGTACGCCTCTCGTTTCTTCCCCGGGATGTTGGCACCCATGTACCAACTATCCGCCTCCGGAAGTAACGTTCCATGACAGAGCTCGTCAACGTGTTTCTTGTACTTCAACGCGGAGTGCGCCATCGGGGTAAACTTCGTGATCGCGCAGGTGCGCGATCGTTTGGGTCACCCATCCACTTTGAATGTGCGAACAGGTCGGTGCGTTAACCATCGCCGGTCTCTGTGGACCGAGCACGAAGAACAGACTCGGAAAGTTGTCGACCGTCAGGCCGAGACTGCCAACACGAGATAGGGGGGAAAACATTAGACGATGGGAGGTACGGGACCCGTACTTACTAGGTCACTACACCATCTTTCCAGTGGTCCAGGATCGTCCCGCCGTTCAAGCCACGTACATCGATGTCGTCGAATCCACCAACGTACGCGTCGAACCCTGTTCATGCCCGTGTACTTTAGTGTCTGTCCTGTCACCAATGCGACCTTGTGTACCTGTAGCAAAGATGAGCACGTCAAGCTCATACTCCTTGTCTGCCGCCGATCTGAGCGAGTACTACGTAAACTAGCGCTCGTGTTTTCAAGTTTCTCGGCCGAACAACTCTCCGCTCCTTCCCATGGCAACCGATATAATTCATCATCTGATCAACATGGGACGGAGTCATGCATGTGTGTAAGACGGAGAATTTTTGCAGCCATGGAAGGATGAAGCGTGTACTGACACCAATGAGTCCGGGCAAAATAAATGTCAACGATAATATCACGACAGCAAGACATACAACACTAGCGTACAAAAACCCAAACGATCAAAGACCTACATGGATGAAAGGAATCCACTCCGTGAATGGCATGCCTAGACCTCGAAGACGCTCGATCGTATCGTGCAGTGCCCAGGCTGCCTCCCGGGAATCTGGTCTCGTACCCTTCTCAAACAGTTGCGTGTACACGTCCCTCGCCACACGAGGCGCAACATCGTCGCTGATCGACCATATCGCGCCGACCACGCCCCCATAACCCGCAAACAACATCCCTGCTGCCATGTGAGTGGCCTCGTCGGAGAGCGCCTTCTCGCCCGTCGCGGTCTGACACGCGGAGAGAAAGGCAAGCCCACCACGGGACGTGACACTGCGACCATGTCACACAGCTTCAATCGACGTCGGTCGGCGAGACAGAGTCCACTGTCCACGCCATCCTGAGCCCCGTGGCAAGCAAAATGCACCCAGTCCGTCTTCTTCATCAGCGCGAGTACTTCCTCGACCGTACCGACAGACGACTCGACGAGGACAGCCTGTGCTGGGGACTTCCCGATCGCCTTCTTGACGTATTCCAATTCGGTGATCACACCCGAAAGGGGGGGTAGGCCGTCCGACGGTGGCTGGCGGACAGTGAGCAGCCGGAGATTGCTGCTGGGCATCAAGACGGGATTGAGTGGCGGGGAAAGGGCGGCAAGAGTGGGGGCATATGATGACACGACGAAATCAAATACTTTGTGACCAGACGTCGAATGCTGCTTGTCGTAAAATCCGGCAGCATGAATGGGAAGAAATGCGAGAGGGCCAGTCGGACACCAGAAAATACGTGATAGATCCTTGGGAACCTGTTCGGTAACACTGATGAATGGATTGGCTGTGAATGATGCGATGACACATACCACTGAGAAAGCCAACGCGTCCAGGACCAGTCTGACGACGTATTGGCACAGGGGAGATAAGATCGATTCCCAGCTGACACCCTCTTGACGTTGAAGGCCGCCAACCCTTGTACGACGAACGAAATACTTCATAGCGTTCCGAACGCTGACCGATCTCTTGTAAGTGAAATCGGGAAGTGGGACATGAATGACATGGTCCAAGTTAGCAACAAGAACTAGCGCATCACAGCGGGTCTCTGCAAGATTAAGTATGACGACTGGTCCAGGGTGGGCAGCTACACGGAGCTGAGAGAACTTCTTAAGGCGGAGGAACTGCTCGAAGCCTGGCAAGCGACGGATTTTCTGGAGTAGGTTATCTCGTTCTATCGCAAGTGCACGATGCCTATCAGCGACCTGTCGGAGAGACTCTGGCGTGAGACGCGTTACACTCTGATTCCGTTCCGAGAGTGCAGACAATAATTGTTCATGAGTGGCACTAGCCTGGTCCAATCGAACAGATAATTCACGAAGTCGACGGGCATGATTTGGGCGAGCGGAAGACAACTCCTCATAAGAGCTACGAAGCTGGGAGAGTTCACCCCAAATAATGGAGCGGCCTTGCTCGAGCCACTCGACAGCAGTTTCTGGGAATCCCTGCTTTATAGCTGCGGCTGCGCCTTCCCGTACGACATTGGTAGTTCTGGTGAGTTCATCATAGCGGCGTGAAAGGGAATGGCCAATCCATGCAAGTTGAGGAACGAGGGTAACGGCGGTGGAATAAGCATGCAGGAGAGTGTGGTGACGAATAAGGCGAGCACATGATATCCAAGCGTCTGCTGCAGACAATCGATCATTGATGGGGCCGACGGGAGTTGAAGCCGTGTATGAATATATAGAAATCGCATGCTTAAGGTCACTGAGTTTTCTAAGGCGCTCGAAACGAGTTCTGTAGGAGACCCCGAGGTCATAGAGATGACAGAGCTTGTGTGGGTGTCCGTGAGGAGTGAGCTCAACAGCTTCCTTCTCCCTCGAAATTGCGTTCTCAAGGTCACTGAGCTGTCCAAGACGCCCGAAACGAGTTTAGTAGGAGTTGCCGAGGTTATTCAGACGGCAGGACTCACCAAGGTGACCATGCGGAGTGAGTTCAACAGCTTCCCTCATCCTCGAAATTGCGTCCTCAAGGTCACTGGGCTGTTCGAGGCGCTCGAAGCGGGTTCTGTAAAGCTACCGAGGTTATTCAGATGGCCGGGCGTGCTAGGGTGACCGCAGGGTGTGAGCTTAACAACTTCCTTCTGCCTCGAAATTGCATCCTCGAGGTCACCGAGCTGTCCAAGGCGCTCGAAACGATTTCCATACGAGTTGCCAAGGCTACTCAGATGCAAGACTATTCAGATGGCCGGGCTTGTAACCATGACCATGAGGAGCGAGCTCAACAGCTTCCTTCTGCCTAAAAATCGCATCTTCAAGGTCACTGGGTTGTCTAAGGCGTTCGAAACGAGCTCGATAGGAAGTGCCAAGGCTATTTAGATGGCTGGGCTTGTGATGATGATGATGAGGAGTGAGCTCAACGGCTTCTCTCTGTCCCGAAATTGCGTCCTCCAGGTCACTGAGTTTTCCAAGGTGCTCGAAACGAGCCCTGTAGGGGTTGCCGAGGTTATTCAGATGACAGGGCTTCTCAGGGTGACCATGAGGAGTGAGCTCAACCGCTTTTCTCTGCCTCGAAATTGCATCCTCGAGGTCGCTAAGCTGTCTAAGGCGCTCAAAACGGGTTTGGCAGGAAGTACTAAGACTGTCCAGATAGCTGGGCACGTCAGGGTGACTGTGAGGAGTGAGCTCAACAGCTTCCCTCTTCCTGGAAATTGCATCCTCAATGTCACTGAGTTGTCCAAGGCGCTCAAAACGAGTTCGATAGGAGTTGCTGAGGTTATTCAGACGAAAGAGCTTGTCAGGGTGACCGTGGGGGGTGAGCTCGACGGCCCCTCTCAGGCTCGAAATTGTATCCTCCAGGTCACGGAGCCGACCGAGGTGCCCGAAACGAGTTTGGTAGGAGATGCTGAGGCTATCCAGATGGCTGGGCTTGTGAGGATGACTGTGAGGAGTGAGCTCAACGGCTTCCCTCAGCCTCGAAACTGCGTCCTCAAGGTCACTGAATTCTTCAAGGCGCTTGAAACGAGCTCTGTAGGAGTCGCCAAGTACATTCAGTCGGCAGCCTTTGTCAGGTTGACCGTGGGGAGTGAGTTCAACAGCATCCGTCATCCTCGAAATTGTGTCCTCCAGGTCACTGAGTTGTCCGAGGCGCTCGAAACGAGTCCGGTACCATATGCTGAGGCTATTCAGGTGACTGGGCTTGTGAGGCTGATCGTGAGGAATGAGTTCAACAGCTTCCTTCTTTCTCGAAATTGCGTCCCCGAGGTCACTGAGCCGTCCGTGGAGCTCAAAACGAATTCGGTAGCAGTTGCTGAGGCTACTCAGATGGCTGGACTTGTGAGGGTGACCATGAGGAGTGAGCTCAACAGATCCCCTCTGACTCGAAATTGCATCCTCGAGGTCACTGAGCCGTCCAAGACGCCCAAAACGAGTTTAGTAGGAGTTGCCGAGGTTATTCAGACGGCAAGGCTTGTCAGGATGATCGTCAGGAGTGAGCTCAACAGCTTCTCTCTCCCTTGAGATCGCATCCTCAAGATCTGCCAGTTGCCCAAGGCGATTAAATCGATGCAACAAAGTGGCACCAAGATTCTGAAGTGCATCACAGTATCTGTTATCCCCAATCGGCGTGCTTGTTAGATACCCCTTGAGCATTGGCCTAGGCGAAAATCTCGAGCGTACGGTCGTTGCAATAATGGTATTCGTGCTCCAGCGAGGCACAGGTGAAGTAACAGCGCGAACAGTGCATCTTGTATAGTGACCAGACGATTTATTTAGGTGTGGTCTTCGCCTTGAGATTCAGTACATACATTTCCGAGCTCGCTGGGCTTCCAGCGAGCAATGCTTTTAACCTCGGTGTAGGGGTGACCGCCATCGGGGTAAGATTTGGTATGCACTGAGGGACCTCTACTTCACATATCTCGGACGTAGATCGTCGGAAGTATACTTTCCTTTTGCACGGTCAACCAGTTTGGTCGTTGGTTTATCTCCAACCGGCATGGTCGCTTGCACGGTGATCTTGCTCTTGATCGGGTTCACATGGATAGGAAACACGAATCAGGGAGCCAAATGGACGGTCTTTGTATTCTTAAGTCACTTTTTTACCAGGCCTCTCCCACTGGTAGCGCTGACCCGGCGCATCACCTCCCTAGACAATCATTAACAACTTTTTCTATAAAACTAGCATATACGTCTGCACTCAATTCGTCTCTACTAGCTGAGTAGTGGTCCACTAGGCTATGTCATTTTTGTTCAAGTCTCGTTCGCTAAGCTCTGGTCAAAGACGGTCGGCATAGGGACCTGGACCAACTTGGTTTGCGGCATGCTCGCCAACATCATCATTCCCTATCTGTGAGTCACCCTTTGTTTCGTTCGATCTGATAGACGCCCATGCGCTGGAACCTCTTGGTCAACCCCGACAAAGCGAACCTCTGTGGTTACGTCGGTTTCATCTTTGGGGTCTTGCGTTGGCGAGGACGGTCTGGGCGCACCTTTTCATCCCAGAGACCAGAGGGCAAACTGTCGATGAGTCTGTGTCGTCCTTTCTTATTTACCTTTTTTTTCTTTGTCTCAGTGGTGGATGCTAATGCTTGGCGGCGTGGGTGATGTGTAGGCTTGACTTGCCGTATGAAAAGGGCACGCCTGCGACGTGTTTTGCGACGTACAGGTTGTATGACGGGGACGGGGAGACGATCTGAGAAATGTATGCACGCCTTGGAGGGTACGTCGGGGAGAGACCTGACCAGCCGAGCTAGAGAACACTGTCTGTTTCGCTCATTACGTTGTGCTCAGTGATCCTTGACAGTGGGTCCCGGCTGACTGTGCGGCCACGTCTTGACAGTCACCTGTACCTCTATAGATCGATCAGTCGGCGCTGTGAAATGAAATATTCACTGATTGCAGCCGAATTATTCGTCACCCTTCATCAGACAATACAGAGGATTTCTTGGGATATCGCTGTCTGGATAAACTTGGAGTCGATCCAGTGCTATGTGGATTGCGGAAAATGCCTTCTATGCACGAGCGAGAGTACGTGCAAACGCGATCGAAAAGTCATTGACATCATTGCAACCATGACAACAAGGATACTGTACTGGCCATACGCGTCCGTATTATCAAAGACCTACATGGATGAACGGAATCCAGTCGTTGAATGGCACACCTCGCTCTCGCAGACCCCTGATTGCCTTGTGCAGCGCCCGTGCAGCCTCTCGATAATCCGCCCTAGGCCCCTTCTCGAGCAGTGTCTGGTATACCTCCTTCGCCACGCCAGGCGCAACTGCATCGTCAATTGTCCACATCGTACCAATGACACCTCTATAACCTGCGGACAGCATTCCCGCCGCAATGTGGATCGCCTCGTCTGAAAGATGCTGGTCTCCCTTCGCAGTGTGACAAGCGGACAGAAATGCGAGCCCACCACGGGGACGTGACAAGGCAACGATATCGCGAACCTTCAATCGGCATTTATTGGCGAGGCAGAGTCCACTGTCCACGCCATCTTGGGCGCCGTGACAAGCGAAATGGACCCAGTCTGCCTCCCTCATCAGATCGAGTACTTCTTCCACCGTTCCATCAGAGGACATCGAGATGGTACACGCCAGAGGCGAGTTGCTAACCACATCTCTGATATGTTGCAGTTCGACAGCGACACCAGGAAGTTTTCGTTCGCCATCTGAGGGCGGTTGGGGGACAAGGAGTAGGCGGAGGGGGCTGATAGGAGGGTCCAGAGTGGGATTAGATGGATCCAAAAGAGTGCTGAGAGTAGGGACGTATGACGAAACGACAAAATCGAATACTTTGTGCTCAGGTTCCGAATACCGTTCGTCGTAGCAGCCGGCTGCATGGATAGGAAGAAATGTGAGAGGACCAGTTGGGCACCAAAAAATTCGTGGCAGGTCGACAGGCGTCTATTCAAAGCGATATGTGAATAGATTACTCCCGGATTCAAGAAGCAACACGTACTAATTGAATGGCCAACGCGTCTAGGATCGGTTTGACGGTGCTTTTCCACAGGGAGAATAAGATAGTTTTCCAGTCGATGCCAATCCGCGGCGCCCATCCCCCGACTCTTGCATCCCGAACGAAACCCTTTAGGACGAAGTTCTGAAACTTGAGGGATCGCTCAAGAGTGAGCGTTGGGAGTGGGACATGAATGACATGGTTGAGATTGGTGACAACAATGAGTGCATCACAACGGGTCCTTGCAACGTTAAGGATGACTACTGGTCCGGAGTGTGCCGCAGCACGGAGCTGTGTGAATGGTTTGCGGCGGAGGAATCGCTCGAAACCTGGCAACCGCCAAATCTCCAACAACAACTTGTCTCGTTCGATCGCAAGCGTACGGTGCCTGTCCGCGACCCGTCGCAGGAACTCTGGAATGTTGTGTGCTCCACTGGGATTCTGCTTGGACAGCGACTGTTCGTGAGCGGCACTAGCATCGTCCAATTGGGCAGAGAGTGCACGAAGTCGACTAGCATAATCGGGATGAGCAGAGGACAACTTTTCATAAGAACTACGGAGCTGGAAGAGATCCCCCCAAACAATGGAGCGCCCTTGCTCGAGCCACTCGAGGGCAGTCTCCGGGAATCCTGCCTCCAGAGCTGCGGCTGCGGCCTCCCGTACCAAACCGGCACTTCGGGTGAGTTCATTGTAGCGATGGGTAAGAGAGAGACCAATCCATGCAAGCTGAGGAAGGAGTGTGACTGCGACAGAATATGCATGGAGGAGCGAGGGATGACGAATGAGTCGAGCGGATTGAATCCAAGCCTGTGCAGCGGAAAACCGAATAATGGGGGGGCCTATGGGGATTGAGGCAACATGAGAGGACAGGGAAATTGCATGCTCGATGTCGGTGATCTCTCCGAGGCAGAGGAAGCGAGAAGCGAAGGACTTGGCAAGACTGTTCATAGTGATGGGTTTCCGAGGGTGATCATGAGGGATGAGGTGTACAGCTTCCCTCTTCCTCGAAATTGCGTCCTCGAGATCACTGAGCTGTCCGAGGCGCGAGAAACGGGTTTGCAAGGAGTTCCCGAGGTTGTTAAGATACATGGGCTTATGAGGGTGGCCATCAGGGGAGAGGTGAACAGCTTCCCTCTTCCTCGAAATTGCATCCTCGAGATCACTGAGCAGTCCGAGGTGCGAGAAACGACTTTCCAAGGAGATCCCGAGGTTGTTAAGATACATGGGCTTATCAGGGTGGCCATCAGGAGAGAGGTGAACAGCTTCCCTCTTCCTCGAAATTGCGTCCTCGAGATCGCTGAGCTGTCCGAGGCGCGAGAAACGGCTTTCCAAGGAGATCCCGAGGTTGTTTAGATACATGGGCTTATGAGGGTGGCCATCAGGGGAGAGGTGAACAGCTTCCCTCAGAGTCGAAATTGCATCCTCGAGATCACCGAGCTGTCCGAGGCGCGAGAAACGGTTCTCCAAGGAGATCCCGAGGTTGTTAAGATACCCGGGCTTATGAGGGTGGCCATCAGGAGAGAGGTGAACAGCTTCCTTCTTCCTCGAAATTGCGTCCTCGAGATCACTGAGCTGTCCGAGGCGCGAAAAACGGGTCTCCAAGGAGTTCCCGAGATTGTTAAGATACATGGGCTTATCAGGGTGGCCATCAGGGGAGAGGTGAACAGCTTCCCTCTTCCTCGAAATTGCGTCCTCGAGATCACTGAGCTGTCCGAGGCGCGAGAAACGGGTCTCCAAGGAGATTCCGAGGTTGTTAAAATACCCAGGCTTATGAGGGTGGCCATCAGGGGAGAGGTGAACAGCTTCCCTCTGAGTCGAAATTGCGTCCTCAAGATCACTGAGCTGTCCGAGGCGTGAGAAACGGGTCTCCAAGGAGATCCCGAGGTTGTTAAGATACATGGGCTTATCAGGGTGGCCATCAGGAGAGAGGTGAACAGCTTCCCTCTTCCTCGAAATTGCATCCTCGAGATCACTGAGCTGTCCGAGGCGCGAGAAACGGGTCTCCAAGGAGTTCCCGAGGTTGTTAAGATACATGGGTTTATGAGGGTGGCCATCAGGGGAGAAGTGAACAGCTTCCCTCTTCCTTGAAATTGCGTCCTCGAGATCACTGAGCTGTCCAAGGCGCGAGAAACGGGTCTCCAAGGAGATCCCGAGGTTGTTAAGATACATGGGCTTACGAGGGTGGCCATCAGGGGAGAGGTGAACAGCTTCCCTCTGAGTCGAAATTGCATCCTCGAGATCACTGAGCTGTCCGAGGCACGAGAAATAGTTCTCCAAGGAAATCCCGAGGTTGTTAAGATACATGGGCTTATCAGGGTGGCCATCAGGAGAGAGGTGAACAGCTTCCCGCTTCGTCGAAATTGCGTCCTCAAGATCACTGAGCTGTCCGAGGCACGAGAAACGGGCTTGCAAGGAGTTCCCGAGGTTGTTGAGATACATGGGTTTATGAGGGTGGCCATCAGGGGAGAGGTGAACAGCTTCCCTCTTCCTTGAAATTGCGTCCTCGAGATCACTGAGCTGTCCGAGGCGTGAGAAACGGGTCTCCAAGGAGTTCCCGAGGTTGTTAAGACGATCGGGCTTATGAGGGTGGCCATCAGGGGAGAGGTGAACAGCTTCCCTCTTCCTCGAAATTGCATCCTCGAGATCACTGAGCTGTCCGAGGCGCGAGAAACGGGTCTCCAAGGAGTTCCCGAGGTTGTCAAGATACATAGGCTTACGAGGGTGGCCATCAGGAGAGAGGTGAACAGCTTCCCTCTTCCTCGAAATTGCGTCCTCGAGATCACTGAGCTGTCCGAGGCGCGAGAAACGGGTTTGCAAGGAGATCCCAAGGTTGTTAAGATACATGGGCTTATCAGGGTGGCCATCAGGAGAGAGGTGAACAGCTTCCCTCTGAGTCGAAATTGCGTCCTCGAGATCACTGAGCTGTCCGAGGCACGAGAAACGGCTTTCCAAGGAGTTCCCAAGGTTGTTAAGACGACCAGGCTTATGAGGGTGGCCATCAGGGGAGAGGTGAACAGCTTCCCTCTGAGTTGAAACCGCGTCCTCAAGATCACTGAGCTGTCCGAGATGCGAGAAACGGGTTTGCAAGGAATTCCCGAGGTTGTTAAGATACATGGGCTTATGAGGGTGGCCACCAGGGGAGAGGTGAACAGCTTCCCTCATCCTCGAAATTGCGTCCTCAAGATCACTGAGCTGTCCGAGGCGCGAGAAATGGCTTTCCAAGGAGTTCCCGAGGTTGTTAAGATACATGGGCTTATGAGGGTAGCCATCAGGGGAGAGGTGAACAGCTTCCCTCTGAGTCAAAATTGCGTCCTCGAGATCACTGAGCTGTCCAAGGCGCAAGAACCGATATGACAGCGCAATACCCAAATTCCCTAGCGCCCCGCAGTAACTTCTACCCCAAGTTGACATAGACTTCACTAGTCCCTCCAAAATCGTGATTGCTTGTTCTAGGGCTGCTAGATCTCCAAACCGTTCGAACCGCTCTAACAGCCAGACACTAAGCTTCCATGGGTCTTCATCTGCCAAGTTTCGAGTCAAGTCCTGCTCCGTGGAAGATCCGCCATCCAATCCCACACGGCCTCCCCTGTGTCCATCAAGCGCACGCTCGAATTGTTGAACAGAGTCCTCTAGATCCTGTTTTTCTCCACGCTTCCGGTACCGTATCAGAGCGTTGTGTCCTTGATCGGTCACATCTTCTAGTTGTCCTCGAGGTTGTGGGGTAGACTATCGCCATATGTTAATTGGCGAGGATCATGGATATGTAAGTTTGCTGCTCACCCAACGCGGGCCAACCACCCTCGACCCTGATGCCTCACAGTTCTCATGTTTCCGCCGTCTGACAATCACCTGAATAGATGAACATGGACATACGACGTCTTCACTATTTGGAAGGAACGTAAACGCTGCCGT
>JBBPKV010000260.1:0-17733 GCA_038089455.1 Tylopilus cf. leucomycelinus
CCAAGAAGCAGGGCTGAAGGTAAGAAGTGAGTATTTGTAGGTAAAGGTAGGTCTACCATGCCATCGGTGGACCACAAGACGAAGAGAGAGAAGGAACAAACATTGGTAAATGTATGAAATCGTAACACAAGCCATACTCAAGGTGGTCTCTTCAATAGGCTCTAGCTTCTTTAGACATGAAATTGTTCTGTGAGGAAAAAACTTTCTTTATGTCTAGTCTAGCTTCTTCAGTAGCTGTAAATGGACCAGTCTCATATCTGTCTGGTCTAGTTCCCCAAACCTGTTGGGTACGGGGAATGCAATAGGGCAGCGAATTAGTTTTTTGCCATCAGTCTGGATTGGTATAGCAGTCTTCCCAGATATGACCCTTCTTGTGACAGTTGAATCATTCCTGGTCTTCTCCAGACTGGACTAGAGGTCTGTTCAGTTTTGATCTGGATGCCAGCAGGGAATAATGCAGGGTTGTGGGTAGGGGTCTATGTGTCTGTGGTAACTGTGGTATGGAGCCGAGTGCACAAGGTCCTCTAGGTGCTTGCTGTGATCAAAACGGCATGCATGGCAGTCCTCTTTCCAGATTGGCCAACTTGAAGTTCCTTCCTAGATTAACATAGAAAATCAAACCAAGGCCCAGGAGGCTTTAAAAGAATCCAGCCAGGGATTGTAAAGGGTGATTACTAGTCTTTATCATGATTAAAGAAATTTCCTTCAACAGAGAACACTTGTTCTCCCTATTGTTCGTCTTGCTCTTGCTTTGTTCCCAAAGATTCATTTACAGATTGTAAAGAGTCTGATTTCCCAGTTACTGATTTAGAAACACAGATCCATAAAATTAGTTCAATCTGAAAGGGCGACTGCACTTGCAGCATGGTGCCAGATGATAAACAAAGCATGCTTAATTCCCAAATACCCCTAACTACAATTCTGATTCCTTTCACAATTTCTTCAGCAAAAACCCCTTTCCTGACCTTCCCAAAATCAGACCCTACCACCAAGATGGATATACTGGTTCTGGCGGCCTTCTGCAGAAGCAATCAATGGTCCCAGATAAAGCTTAAAGCGCTGTTGGACTCAGGAGCTTCCAGTACCTTCATCGATAAAGAGTTTTGTTTACAGCATCAAATCCCCACAATCCCCCTTTCACAGTCATTTGAAGTCACCAATGCTGATGGATTGCCTGGGATAATTGGGAAGGTAACACACCAAGCCGTCTTAATCCTATCAGTCCGAGAACATACTGAACCCCTCACCACATTCATATCCACCCTTGGATCACATCCCATGATTCTTGGATATGACTGGCTCACATGGCACAACCCAAAAATAGATTGGATAACCAAGCACATCAACTATGGCCATTGTACCACCAGTTGTAATCTGCTTACTTCCTGCAATATGTCCAGACACTTCATAAACCAGCACAGACAAACATACACCACTTTCCCCCCTTATTCATTGAAAGTCCAAAAATAGTCTGCTTTCGAACCTGGACTATCCAACAAAGTACCATTGGTCTACCATGATTTCTTAGATGTCTTCTCTAAGGAAGTAGCACAACGAATGCCTAAATGAAAGACATGGGATTATGCTATAGAATTAAAAGAGGACTTCGTACCTAAGAAAGGACAGGTGATTCCTCTCTCAGATATGGACATGGAGAAAGTCCAGATATTCCTCAGCAAAGAACTAGAAAAAGGATACATTTAGCCTTCCAAGTCACCCCAAATGTCCCTGGTCTTCTTTATCCCTAAGAAGGACGGCAAGAAGTGACTAGTTATGGATTACAGATACCTCAATTCTAGAACTATAAAAAACTCCTATCCACTTCCCCTCATTCTGGCCCTAATAGACCACCTTCGCAAAGCAGACATGTTTACTACTCTCAACCTCCGATGGTGAAACAACTTACTCCAATTAAGGGCAGCCACAACTAAGCAAGCAGAGCAGATGTGGTGTCTTGTAGTAAGGGGCCTTGCTGATCTTAGATGAACAAGCGAGAGCTTGGGCATTGGACAAAGTGACAAGGCACTGACTTCAAGAAGAGAGCAAGACTGAGGTCTTGCCTCGCTTGGAGTCGTGTTTTTATATACTATCCTACTGTATGTACATGTTTGGCATGATGGGAATCCTCTATATAGTAAGGATGGCATAAAGAATTACATGCTGTGTAATAAATAATAGTCCGTGGTAAAGTATATATATAAAAGGTTAACCTAGGGTTGAGGGTAACTGCATATGGGCATATTGCTGTGCATGGGCATAGGGTTGCTGACGGATCAGGGCCTAGGGTATAACTATAAGTGGTAGGCCATGAGGTGAGAAGCGATGAGAATATGAAATAGCATAATGGGTAGTCTCTGGCAAGGAGCTGTGGCATAGCCCTATGGCTGTGACGGGCTGTGGGCCATGAGGTTGCCAGGTGGTGATGCATGAGTCATGATGAGGGCGTTATGCGATTGGCTGATGAGTGCTCCGGTTTGATACGAGAGGATTCCTAAATGATCCAAGGGATTCCATATTGATCCTAGAGGCATGAGGCAATCGCGAGGTGCAACATGAGGTATCACAGCTGAGGCTAGACTGGGGCTGTGTTCATGATGTCATGGTTTACATGAGTGGGGCTAGACCCTGCTTAGTCATCATGGCTGTGTCATGCTAAGTGGTTGCATAGGGGCAAGCAAGTGACTGTGGAGGTGTTAGATAAGGACAGAAAAATATGGCAAAATAAGGACAAATAAGGCCAAATATTGTGGGGCCAAATAGTGTCCAAATAGGGCCAAATAAGGGTTAAAAGGGGAAGAAAATGAGGATCATAACAGATGGGAGTACAATAACATTCACATCAAGGAAGACGATGAATGGAAAGAAGCCTTTGTTACCCTGCTTGGGTCCTATGAACCCCTGGTAATGTATTTTGGGATGACTAATTCACCACTGACGTTCCAACAAATGATGAACAATATATTTAATGACATGTATACCATGGTATTAATCTATCTAGATGACATCAATGTATATACCAAGGGGAAGTCAAAGGCTGAGAACGAGAAAATTGTCAAGGAGGTGCTTCAATGCCTTTGCGATAATGACCTATATGCAAAGCCCAAGAAATGTTTCTTTTCACAGCCGAAGGTAGACTTTTTAGGGATGATAGTATCAAAAGAGGGCGTAGAAATGCAGAAGTTGAAAGTAGCCAGTATGCTGGATTGGCCAGTACCCACATGCCTTAAACAACTCCAGGGATTCCTTGGACTATGCAATTACTACAGATGCTTTATTTCTAACTTCGCCAACATCGCTAGACCACTTAATGATCTCATTAAGAAGGACACGCCCTTCTGGTTTGAGTCCATGCAACATCAAGCATTTACTGGACTAAAACAAAAGTTCACAGAAGGGTCACTACTAGCCTATCTGGACTCCAAAAAAGAGTTGCAAGTAGAAACCAATGCCTCAGATATAGCAACTAAGGCAGTCCTATCGGTAAAATGCAATGATGGCTTATGGTGTCCAGCCAGATTCATTTCACACTCCTTCAATCTGGTGGAAAGGAATTATCCCATAGGAGATAAAGAGTTGTTAGCCATAATCTGGGCTTTTGATGAATGGCAGCCATATCTGCTAGGAAAGGAGCATTTTGAAGTTTGGATGGATCACAAGAACTTGGAGTTCTTTAAAAAACCACAGGACTTATCGCAACAACAGGTGTGATGGCATGCCTTTTTGCAGGAATACAATTACTCCATTATATATAGACCTGGAAGTTCAAATGGGTAAGCAGATGCACTTTCCTGAAGGCCAGATCATGGTGAAGCAGCAGAAAATCCCAATACCAATATCACCATGCTCCCCCCCACATTATTCTCTAGAACTATACAAATTTCCTTCTTCTTTAAAGAAAAATTGGAAAAAGAATCCACAAAGATACAACATCAATTAATAGATACTTTTACCTTTGATCCAGTTAATTCTGTCTTTCTCAATGATCAAACCTGGATCTTCATACCTACTCCCTTATGGACTGAAATCCTTCAACTATGTCATGACTCCCCATTGGCCGAACACCAAGGTGTCGGTCACACATTGCATCTCCTTTCTCAATTTTATTCCTGGCCTGGTTTCTCCAAAGATATCAAAGATTATGTAGCTAGCTATTCAGTTTGTGCCCAGGCCAAAGGTAGTTCCAAACCCCCAGCAGGAAAGCTTAAACTGCTTCCCACCACACAGCATCCTTGGATGGACCTGTCCATAGATCTCATTACCAGACTCCTGGTTTCAAATGGTTTCAATTCTATTTGTGTAGTAGTAGATCGGTTCTCGAAGGAGATTGTTTTCATCCCTTGTCTTTCCACTCTCTCATTCAAAGATCTTGCTATTTTGTTTTGCGATCATGTTTGATGTATTCATGGACTACCTACTACATTAGTGTCAGATCGCGGTCCACAATTTGTCTCGGCTTTCACAGACAAACTCTACGTACTCCTTGGTATCTCCTAGAAACTCTCCACCACTTACCACCCCTAGTCTGATGGACAAACGGAACGAATAAACCATGAGCTTGAACAATATTTGCGCATGTATGTTTCAAAGAAACAAGAGTCCTGGGTGGACTGGCTCAAAATAACACAATTCTCCTATAACAATTCTCTCACCACAGCTACTGGAATGATCCCCTTTGCCATCACCCAGAATTACTTCCAGAGGCTCAGCTTCGAGGGAAGATTGTCCACAACAGCTAGAGAATTCATAAAGAGTTTTGGTCGTAATCACAAAGAGATTCAAACAGCCTTGGAGCAAACTTGCAACAAAATGATCCAACAGTCCAAGTCCAAAAGATTGGACTCACTAGACTATGCCATTGGGGATAAAGTCTGGCTTTCCACAGATAACCTTAAACTCCCATATATCGCTTGAAAGCTTACCCAGAAATGGATAGACCCTTATCAGATCCTGGAAGTACTTCCTGTTACAATTTCATACATTTATCGATGTCTGTTCCTTCTTTCTCTACGACTAGTTGTTCGCCGTTGGCACGGTAGGCCTACCTTTACCTTCAAATACTCACTTCTTACCCTTGGCCCCGCTTCTTGGAACTTGACTCTCTTGTAACTCGTTGGTCCTGCCAATTCGCCTTCTGACTCTTCTCTTCTATATGGCAGAACCACATCCAGTTAACCTTCATCAGTTTACCTCGTTCTATTCTCCTCCATACTGATGAAGGTACGTTGAGGCCAGAACACTTCTCTTGGACTTGTATCTCCTTTGGCCGACTCTCTTATGTCAGCCACGTATTCCCTAATCTCCGTATTTCCAGATGATTCTCTAACCTTCCATGCTTAGTCATCATCTAGTATTTATACCCAGACGAGCCCTATAATCCTTACTTTTGATCTGCGCAATTCACGTTGATCATCGTCCTAAGAGCGATTCTCTTAGTCCTCGACCAAGAGCTCCATTTGCTGTCCGATTGACAGTTAGACGACTGCAAACCCTTGACCTTTACCCCCAGGGACTAGTAGTAGTGTGCGACTCTTCGTGAGGTCCTCGTGCTAGTCCTCTGCGAATGCTCTTGGACGTTGTGAGACGTCCTGCGTAACACTTCCTAATGCTGTCCAACTTTGAATTCCCAAATCAGTCTGCATCCATCCAGTCGTCAACATCTCCTACATAAAGCCCTACAAATCTTCCCACTTTGAGTAGTCCACTCTGTGGTCCGATGCTATTCTTGTTAATGATGAAGGACATGCTGAATTTGAAATCCAGTACATTGTGGGATCTCATATGAACAAACGGAGACTGGAGTATCTAGTCCATTGGAAAGATTATGATGAAACAGACCAGACATGGGAACCCGCCAATAACATGCAGCATGCCAAGAATGTTATTGCTGACTTTCATTGTTCCAATCCCTCCACTCCTTGAAAAATGCATAGCATTTCCTTGGATCTTTTCTTGTTGCTGTTCAAGTCCCGTGGGGCTGATTACACTTCATTTGCTGTGACTTACCTAGAATATGAGTCCTAAAGGGAGGATTGTGTTATGATTTTACATTACTTTTTGAATTTCCAGCCCTAGTCTAGTCCAGTCCACACATGTCTGATTCCTTGGACTCCAATCCAATGGTTTAGCGGACTTAGTTCCCCAGACTACTCATCAGACTACCTTTCTTCTAGCCAGACCTGTTGCCTTAGTTCTGAAAGACCATGCCCATAACCCATGACATGTGGACATGGCATTCCTTATCTTATCTTGTCATGTGCAGCAACAGATCACATCCTATTGTTCTTTGTATCACCCCGGCTAGGGTCTAGACTCATTCTTCATTCTAATCGTTTTACTCTCCTCAATTCTAGTAGTTTGATCCTTAGCACAGGATGGTCTGTGCACAGATCCCTTACATATACGTATAAACTGTAAACACTCGCATGTATTCGCTAGTCGAATCTACTTGTATCATTCATGATCTCCTAGAGTGCCATTGAGATCCTAGTGTGACTTCTTTTCCACCACCACTTCATCTAAACTACTCCATAACCTCAGTCGTAGTGCCAACTGCGATAGTAGTCCCTTGTGCTCAGAACACATTCCTGTCCCTGTCCCCATTCATAACTGTTTCCATTTCTGTTTCTATTCCTATCCTCAACTTTAACCTGTTATGAATTCACCCCTATTTTCTTCCTTACCTAAGCCAGCCGCTGACTAAACCCCAACTTTTCAAGGTCATGTGACCTGTAGCACGTGACCATGCGACTTGATTACCCTTTTACTACAGAACTCAGCGGAATGTTCTAGACGTTTCAGACTTCTTATCTCTGGCAAGGGTCTTCTCCTATATTTAGTAATTCCTTATCTTACACAGCTTGGTCTGTGTGCACCTTCCCTACATATATAAATCCTAGACACTCACTGTAATTCCCCAGTTGAATCCACTTGTATCATTCGTGGTCGTTTCCAAACATGCCATTGAGAACTAGTGTGACGACAATCCTACATCTACTTCGTAACCAGCGAGTGCTTCGTTATCCCAGGGAATCCCTGAGCCCGGTTCACATCTTTAATGGCGTTGGTATTCCCTGAGCCTTAGTGCACATAGGGCGCTGCCAGCAGTAGCCGGACGTGGTTATACCCCCCAGAACAGTTCTCCCCTGTTGTGATAGCGACTTGTCATGCATGTCTCTCCTCACTTTTGGATTCATGTGAAGGTGCGTCTCTGGTACCCTGTGCTTTGCTTGGGTCAATCTTTGAACCTCCTGGGATTTCATATCTTGGATTCGATTCTGCGCTCCTCTCCTAGCTTGAGACTTCGTGTCTTAAGTAGTCTACCTTAGTTCCAGTAGCAGCTAGCTTAGTGTCTGTGGGCGACCACAACATAACCCTGATCCCATTCCCATTCCCATCTCTATTCCTGTCCTCATCCTCATCCCCATCCCTATCCTCTACTCACTTGATCTCTCAGATTGCAGAGAGCCTGTTTTTTTTTTTTTTGTTCACTTCCCAAGAGAGATTGTAATAGCATCCCAAGATAGGAGGTGAGGTTTGCATGATCAATGCTAAAACTACAATGTATCAACCTCTCAAGAAATCCCCTATCACTTGATATCTACATGCTCTATCAAAACCCTTCTCTTTTTTCCTCAATTCAGATGTCCTGAATACTCTATACTCTGTCCAAGCTACTAACCCTGCCATCTAATTCTAATTCTTGTACCCCATCACAGCTACTTGCCAGCATTTACTACTACTAGGTCTGTCCATCCAACCAATAACTAGGCATAGTCCCATGAACCATCGTTCAAATTCTCTGGGACCCTGTTATATCACCTTTCTGCTTTCCTTGGTTCAGATACCTACATCATCACTGTCCTCGACATCTCTCCTCAGTAGCCCTGTTGTCTGTAAGTCCAGGTGCTAGCGATACCCCCTGCTATCCCCTTATTCCCAGGGAAGTATTCTATTTCCCAACCATAAATAAGCCCTGGCCTGTTGCCAGGCATGGACCCTTGACTGCCCCTCTCCCAGGGTGTCGTTAGATACTCATACAATCTGTCCAATGTGCTATCCTAGTAGAGTTAGAACTCTATAACCAGGTAAGCGAACCCTAGAGGGTCTTAAAACCTGATTACCCTTCTTTCTTGAGCTACCCTTCTCATTGGTCCTTCCTTCATTGACCTTTCCTCTCTCCATTTAAATCCCTATATCAAACCCATGTACACTATTAACCAATCTGATCCCATGAGTCAGTATCCAGTCCCTAACTACCTTGCTCCTAGTACCATTCCTGGAAGAAAACATGCCTGGCATTACCATGTTACCCCCATGTTACAATTTCGTATATACACTAGCTTATTTTCCTTCTTTCTTATTGACTTGTCACTTCTCAATGGTATGATAGACCTTTCTTTGAATATAAGTATTTCCTTCTTGTTCTTGATCCTACCTCCTAGGATATAACCTTTTTGTAACTCATAGATCCTGTCATTCACATTCTGACCCTTTCTCTCCATGTGACAGGATGACTTCTTTCCCCTCATCAGCCCCTCTTGTCTTATCTTCTCTCTATACTGATGAGAGCCCATTGAGCTAGACAATCTCTATCTATGGACTCATTCCTCCTCTAGTCAATTCTCTTGCATTGACTACATAATCCTTTTCCTCACACTTCTATGAGATTCCATAAGCTTCCATGCTTAGTCATCTTCTAGTACTTATACCCTGGATGAGTCTTGTATTCTTTACTTTTGATCTACACAGTTCATGTTGATCATCGTCCTAGAGCAATTCTTTTAGTTCTTGACCAAGTACTCTTACTTGCTGTCCAATTGACAGTCTAATACTCAATCTATCTCAAACCTTTGACCTTGGAGAGCAGTGGTAGTGTATGACTCTTCATAAGATCCTTGTATCTGTTCTCATTGAATGCTTTTGGACCTTGAGAGACATCCTACATAATACTCCATTCCCTTTCAACTTGCTGGTGTCAAGATGTCCTTCACTCTTAGCAAAGGGAAATTGCTCTACCCTGTCCCTCTGTGTCCCATCACAACCAATTGGAGAGACAAGGCGACCAAACACATGTGCAGCATGCACAACCTCTCTCAAGATATCCTCGTCTTTAATGGACCTGCAGGTATGTGTGGCAAATCAAATCCTCTAACCCATATACCCTCACTGTTGAGTCCTCTATGTGAACCCCAGTTCTAGGTGAGCAGAATGCTGGCATATCACCAGCAAGTACTATCTTTTCAGCAGTCGAGAATAAGATTGGCCCTGGTGAGCGAATTCCTCCATGTTCCCTCACCTTTCATGTGCTAATCATTGTTGCCCATGCTTCTCAACTGACCCCAGGACTCCATTTGACCAGGCCTCAATCAAAGCAGACCTCTAGAGGAAAAGTGAGCACATGATCCAAGGCCATAAAACCCTGACTCAAGGCTAATGTATGAGACCCATTGATGTAGGCCATGAAAAAGGCACTATTGTTCTGAACCCAAGGATCAACTACCTCAAAGGGGATATAGTCCTCAACAGGCTTGGCATCTGATTCTACACCAGTCTGAACATCTTTATCTGCTGCTCATGCCAAGTTGCCTTGACATCCAATGTTCTCAAGAGCCACCATAGAGACCAACATGCCCATATCATCACTAGGAAGGATTCTGAAGATTTACAAGCCTTCTTCCACTGTCACTACATCTATACCTATCTCGAAGATATCCCCTTTCCCTCCCCAGGCAGGTCTACCATACAGGGCTTGCATCCTCCCATCCCTGGCTTTGCATGTCAGACAAAGAGCTGTATGTATGCTGTCAGATCTAAGAATGTCATCAAAAAACATGAACAAGTTGAGCACAGTCTTGGTCACCTTCACCAAGAGAGATACTGCCCTTACAACATCCAGGCCCTCTTCAACTCTGTTGAAAAGGTATTTTTCCAAGTATCCAAGGCCTTGCTGAATGAAAAGGAATCTATCCTCCTTTTGTTGGCTCTTTTGGACATGGGCTTGTCTTTGAATGCTGATGGCACTACTGCTCTCACCATAGACAAGAGTCGAATGCTCTCTGTGCTCTTGAGAGTCACTGGCTGGGTAAACTATTGCCTGCAAGTACATGCTAGCAGGGCCTTGTGAGAAAAGGCCTTGGCTCTAAATGATAGACTTAAGCTTGACGAGCTCAGAGACACTCTGAGTTCTTGTACTGGCTGTTGACAACCTATTTCAGCTTGACCAGACCCTCTTGAATGATTGCTTCTGCAAGCTCACCACTCTCAAGGTCTGTTATGATCATATGCTTTGCCTTATACCTTTTTCCTATACTTACCCATGTACACACCAGACCTTGGGTTCGAGTCCCAACTGGTAACTTTCTTTTGACTAATCGCTTCCTTCTGACGTCCATACAATTAGTCATCGGCCCGCTTTGTCATTCCCTCTTAGTAAACACTCTGTCAGCAATGGCGCCATTCTTGCATCATTCAGATTTCTTATTGCACCATTGCTTTGTCATGCTCACCAATATCGATTAGTCATCATGACTAATCTACTTAGTCATCTATTTCCCTCCAATGTATATATACCTGCCTCTACAGCCATATATCCCCAGCTTAGTCTTAATATTCTATCTCCTTCACGCTCTCGCGCCCAGACCTCTAAGCTCGATCACTACTTCCAGTAGCTTGATCCCTTTGACCTTGCCTAGTAGTCATCGACCGTCGACTCTAGGAACCCTCCAGATATCACCAGTAGAGTGTTACCTCGTCCTTACTACTCGTCATAAGGAATCCTTGCTGCCACAGGCAGAGTCCTTGCACTTGGGACGTTGCATCTCTTCGTGAGTACCTCCCCAAGGTGCACCTTGACAGTGAAAGTCTACGAACCTTAGACGGTCGTAACAAGGTCCTTGTTCATGGCACTAACATACTAAGTGAAGGGTAAGCCATCACCCATCCCATTCTAGCCTAGACCATGCATGCTCACCACTGACACTTGCGATCTGATTCCCTCATTTTCCATAGAGTGACACACTAGATTACTTTGCTCAAATTGAATGAAAACTACTCCTGGTTCCTGACAGAAATGCTGACTGTGATACTGAGGTCTCACCTCACCACCAGTTCCTCCAACCTGCTGGGTAGTCCTGGTTTTGCCTTCTTTCTATTGAGACAGCAGTGGTCTGCCTTACAGGCTCTTACTGAAGCTCTATGACAGAAGGAGTAGAATGGAGTGATGCAAAGTGCTCAAGTATTCTTGTGGACTGTTGTGTCAGCCAAGGACCAGGGCAGCTGGATGGATGTTGTCCAGCAGTAGATGTGATTGAAAGCTCTGCAACCAGACAGAAACTTCTACCTGCCATTCTCCTACCACTAGTCTTCTAGGGTCAAAGGTTTGGGAAAGATTAAGTATCAAACTATCAAGTAGATAGTGAGCAAGGGCACTTGGTTGAGGACTAAGAGAATTGCTCTTAGGATGATGATTAATGTGGATTGCATAGATCAAAAGTGCAGAAATACATGGCTTGCTTAAGGTATAAGTACTATGAGATGACTAAGCATGAAAAATTATGGAATTTCATAGAAGTGAGAAGAAGAAGAACTATGTAATTGATATAAGAGAACTGATTAAAGGAGAGGCAAGTCCATAGCTAGTAACTGTCTAGTTCAATAAATCCTCATCAATATGGAAAAAGGGCTAATGAGTGTTGTGGTCACCCACAGACACTAGGCTAGCTGCTACAGGAACTAGAGTAGACTAACTTAAGACTGAAGTCCTATGCTAGGAAGGGAGCGCAAAGTCAATGCCGAGACACGAAGTCCCAGGAATTCCAAAAATTGACCTGAGCAGAGCACAAGGTCCTGGAAATGCACCTTTGCATGAATCCAAAAAGTGAGGTAGACACAACCTAAAGTCGCCGACACAGCAATGGGAAAACTATTCTAGAGGATACAATCACGTCCCGTTTCTATGGGGAGTGCCCTATGTGCACTAAGGCTCAGGGATCACCCTATGGTTAATGACGTGGACTGGGCTCAGGGATTCCACTGGGACGACAAAGCACTCTAGAAGCAAAGTGGTGAGGGGCTGGTTGTCGCTCACACTAGTTCTCAATGGCACTCCAGGGGAGATCACGAATGATACAAGTGGATTCGACTGAGGGAGTTACAGTGAATGTCTATGGTTTATATATGTAAGGACTGTGTGCACAGACCAAGCTGTGTAAGATAAGGAATTACTAAATATAGAAGAAGACCTTTGCTAGAGATAAGAAGTCTGAAATGTCTAGAACATTCCGCTGAGTTCTGTAGTAAATGAGTAATAAAGTTGCATGGTCACATGCTACAGGTCATGTGACTTGAAAAATGGAGAGCTTAGTCAGCAGCTGGCTTAGGTAAGGAAAAATAGGGGCGAGATTACAACAATGAGGAACAAGAAGGTTGTCCTGTTGCATAGAGATGAAGCATCAGTGGGTTATAAAAGAGTTATGTCCCATGAAGCAAGGCCAAGGACCAACAAGACATACTTGTGCTTGATGGATGGTTGACCATGCCATCAAGGAATGGAGAGTTGGTAGGATATAAGGAAAAGACAGTAGTAAAAGTAGAAAATGGTAACATCCCCTATATTTCCCTCATTAGTTCTTTCCTTCATCTTCTCTCCATACTAATGAGGACTACTTGAATCAAAGACCTATTGCTTGTGAACTCACCTCCTCCTTAGTTAGTTCTCTTATGCTGATTATGTATCCCTCTTATTTCATCCTTCTATGAGTTTCCATAGCCTTTCATGCTTAGTCATCTCATAGTACTTACACCCTGATGAGCTATGTATTTTCTTACTTTCAATCTGTGTAATTCACATTAATCATTGTCCTAAGAGTGATTCTCTTAGTCCTTGACCTAGTACCTCTGCTTGCTGTCCAGCTGACAGCTTGATAACTTGATCTACCTTGAACCCTTGACCTTGAAGACCAGTGATAGTATGTGAATCTTCATAAGGTCCTTGCATTAGTTCTTATAGAATGCTCTCAGACTTTGAGAGATATCCTATACAACAGTATTATTGTATAAGAAATCAAATTATCACATAGTAGCCATGTCTGAAGAACTTTTGTCCCTAGAGCTATAGTAGACTATGCAAAGTACATTACCCTTACCATCTATATTATCCTCACCTACTTCGATTGCAGTAAACACTATCAATTCATTTCCTCCATTATGTAGTGCTTTTCAAAACTCTAGTATTGCATCCACTACTCAGTCCAGTCCTGGTCATTTTGTGTCTGATCCAGACATTGTACATTCAAGTGCATCAAGTAACATCCCACAACAAGCCCCTAACACTAACTAGAATCTCTTTCCATCCATACAATACAAGTAATATACTGCAAACATCCATAGGAATATCACTTAGGGTTGGCAAGCCAAGATATGGTATCTACTATCAACTACAAATGATGCTATTAATCACATGATCTGGACTAGGGGATGTGGAGATATGTCCATTTCAAATCATCAATACCATTGTAGTAGTTTTTGAGCTTTTTACATGAAATAGAGAATTATACTCAATATGGCTCTGTTTGGTTATGCAAACAAACAAACACATGTAAATTATAACTGAGTTTGAAAAAGTTCATATACTCTATTGTTCCTAGACTCAATTGCCATAAAATCTAAATTATAGATATTTTGCTTTTGAGTCTAAAACTTTAATCTTCTGACTCTTTGACCCTTTGACTCTTGACCCTCTGACTCTTTGACTCTTTGACTCTTTGACCCTTTGACCCTTTGACTCTTTGACTCTTTGACCCTTGACTCTCTGACCCTCTGACTCTTTGACCCTTTGACTCTTGACTCTCTGACTCTCTGACTCTTTGACCCTTTGACCCTTGACTCTCTGACTCTTTGACTCTTTGACCCTTTGACCCTTTGACTCTTTGACCCTTTGACCCTTGACTCTCTGACTCTTTGACCCTTTGACTCTTTGACCCTTGACTCTCTAACTCTTTGACTCTTTGACTCTTTGACCCTTTGACTCTTGACCTTCTGACTCTTTGACTCTTTGACTCTCTGACTCTTTGACTCTTTGACCCTTGACCCTCTGACTCTTTGACTCTTTGACCCTTTGACCCTTGACTCTTTGACCCTTGACCCTCTGACTCTTTGACTCTTTGACCCTTTGACCCTTGACTCTTTGACTCTTTGACCCTTTGACTTTTTGACCATCTTACCATCTATGGGGCCCTAGATGGGAACTCATATGGGTAGGTCTGATGAGTCTAAATGACGAAATAGGGAGTGTCGCGACTTGGTACATCGTGACCCTATTACCTATCGGTTCACTCCTCTCCTCTAGCCATTATCATAACGCCCACTTCGTGGGCATAAGAAGCAGCCGTCAAACCCTATCTTAGGGTTCATTTGACCCTATGGTAGGGTTCTAATGTATCCTAGAGGAACCTGGAAGGTCTCATAACACCCACAAAGTGGGCATAAGAAGCAGTCGTCAGCTCGCTTCGCTCACCTCCTCCTCCTCCTCCCCAGCATTTTGCAAAACTCAAGATAAAGTCCTCTCTCACCTGTCCATAGCATTCTATGGCCAATATATCAATGATTGCCTCGCTATCATTTATGCCAATTCTAAACAGGTGGCCCTTGATATCGCTCGCAACACCATTCATATCAATGACTGTCATCTTACTTGGGAAACAGGGACTGCTTTACCTTTCCTCAATATGTTTCTTTTTGTTGACCATCAATTTCATCTTCAACACAAACCATATCGTAAAGCTCTTTCCCATCTTGAAAGAATTCCATGGATCTCCACTCACCCTTTTGACATTAAACAAGGAACGTTCATTGGTGAACTGAGTCGTCTAGCCACGCTCTGTAGTCGTATAGAGGACTACGCTTCTGCTGTACAGGCATTAATGGCAAAAGCATCTTGACACACAATTGCATGAGCGGCCCGACATGCTAGTTCTTAAATCCTACTATAACACAGCCTGGAATTACTTTCACGCCAAGGAACTTGGTGACACCATCTTAGGATATATGCAATCTTGGCTTGATCATGCCGAGCGTAGTGATTACTCTCTAGAGTTTACAGGAACAGGAACAGGAACAGGAACAGAAACAGGGACTGGGACTGGGACTGGGACAGGGACAGGGACAGAGAATGTTGCTGGCAGAAGGGCACAGCACACTGGAAATCATTGTGGAGGGTAGAGACAGGCATGAGGGGGCAAGAGACAGGCACATCCAGGCAGAAGCAAGGGAACAGGCACAGGTGAGGGGACAGGCACATCGGCAAGCCCTCAGGTGGGGACAGGCACAGGCACCAGGACAGAGATACGGGGACACGGGAACGGGGACAGAATGGGGGGGCCAAGTCCAACAGTCGTCATAGGGATAGCCATCGTGAACAAAGGCACAACGTACCTTCAGAACAGGGATCAACATATTCTCACCCACAAATCAAAGTGTAAATGCTTCCAAGAGCTGTATCAGACATCCATACTTGACCCATAGCCCATCAGTAAGGAATAGAACATCCCTGCACCGTCGTCAAAACCATCTCATGACTTTCATGGCTGCTAGCAAGGCAAACCAACAGAAAGCCATATTCCCAATCCCCACCTCCTTTACATGTTCGCCCTGCAATTCTACATCATCCCCCCTATGATAAATGAAACAGATCTCTCAATGCTTATCATCGCCCCATAACCTAAATCTCTGCTGAATTCCACCTTTCCCTCGTCCTTTCCATACTTCTTTCCATCGCCACTTGCAGAGTCCAGTCAAAACTTCATCATCAGTCGTCATTTTCACCATCTATCCTTGGAAAGATCAGTCCTCTCAGAAAGCTTCCATCTTCCCTCTTCCTGAATAGCATCGGAACAGATTATAAATATATTTCCATCTTTCGTCATTTCACTTACAGTCACATTTCCATTCATCTCACATTTCCTCCCATCCAAGTCCTCATTATGTATACTCCAGCCAACCTTCACTCAACTTTCCTTGCCTTCAACAGCACACATGTCTTAACCCCCACCTCTCCAATCACTACCAATACTACTATACATGCCCCTCATACCACTTAACTCCTCTTCTGTCCATTCCATAACACCAAGCACACACCCTCCCTGTCTCTTCAGTCTCATCGAACCCTTCATCCATGTCTCGTCAGTACCATACATGTATTGCTAACCTTCATATCCATGTCCTAAACCATTCTATCACACCAAACACTCCTCACTCACAGATCAGCTTCATGTCTGCTCCATATCTTCTTTTATGTCTACCCCATTACCTACTACTACTATTTACAAGTCTCGTCTTTATCCATCTAAACGTTCAAAGACTCCTCTATCTAATCTGAACTCATTTACAAAAACAGCATAACATTTTCCTCCGTCCATCACGTAGCTGCAGGTCCTTCTGTCAAGTTGCCAACGTATCCACCTTCATAACAGGACACCCCATGGCGGGCTGTCCAGCAACCAATTCCAACATGGTAAACATGTACATACTCCCAGCACATCTCCAGGAACTCCATGTTCCAGCCAAACATTCTATGCAGTTTCAGATTCATTCAAACACTCCGGGTGAGCGTGACATCATATATTATATCCAGTATCACAATCAGAGTGGGACAGAGCATTCTCCCGAGATCAATCATTAGCCCAGTCTCGCTGAACATGAGACACCATTCGTAGATTCTCCCAGAGTCAACCACTCCCAAGCACGCCCAGTAGGTAGGGTGCACATGAACGTCGACAGGAAAACAGAACGAGACCATCAATAACCCCAATATTTCACCTTTACAACCCTCACCATAACCCAGCGATCCACTGCCTCTCACTCACCAAGTGAACACGAGTATCGCATGCTTACCGTCCTCATCTCTCCTCACAAAAGCCCTACAGTCCTCCAGAAACAGACTCTGTCATGCTACATATCTCTGTCTTCTGTCGCAGGAACATTCACATTCCCAAAACCCTCCTCCATCCTTGTCAACCTGGGTTCGCCTAGGCTCCTGTGGCTTCCGTTGGAGTTCATATATTTGCTCAACCTTCGTCGAGTTTATCTAGCTTCCTGCAGCTTCGGGCGCAACATGGTTCGTCGACGTAGCTCAAAGTCGTCCATATGACTCACACTAAAGATCATTCTGACTGCATAGCCCTCGTAGCCGCCATGCTCATACATTACATTCCATTGATAGTGCAGTGCAGTCCATTCATCGTACCATGATGCCCCAACTGAACAGACCGTATAAATCGTAATATGTCCAATCGTATAGGTTCACTCCCAACAGAACATTACCAGTCAGAGTGGTGCTTATGTGGGACCCCTGCCAAATCGCCAGGGATTCGCCGTGATAACCTGTAAACTACAACTTAGATCAAACCATGGCACCAGAGAGCGAATTGGCCCACCCTCCAACGACTGTCGTATCGTTCAATCCATGTTCCTGCCGGGTTACCATCGAACGGGCTATTCATACGTGGCTGCGACAAAGGAAGATCCATGTCCATGTCCGCATGGTCGTCGGACAACCCTTCCAGTGTAATTTCCTGCCGTACTCGCCCTTCCTCCAATCGTAGCTTCAATATATCCCTGATCAAACTCTATGTCAGCAGTTCCATATCCTATTGGATACTCCGTTGAGACTCACCCATGCCCATTACCCTGACGCAGTCCCGTGATCCATTCTTTCAATTCCTCGTTTTCCTCCAAATC
>JBBPKV010000264.1:0-17588 GCA_038089455.1 Tylopilus cf. leucomycelinus
TCCGCTCTGTGACTGATGTGACTGTGACAGAGAGGTGACTTATGACTTGTTCGAAGTAATAGATGTCGAAGAAAATAAGAAAATAAAGGATCGTGTCCGAACTCGGACTACGAACAGGATTGAAAAGCGGACTGTCAATCGGACTCGGACTGACGAAATACACACGGATAGAAATGGATCGACATCAGACCGACACGAGACACGATGGACATCTTGAACACAACTGAAGGCACCTGTACGAGAACCTGAATGGCCGTGAGAAACCGGTCTGTAAACGTAGAGAGCGACGAGCTCCTACAGCGCGCCAGGAGGTAGATGTCTCAAGGACGGTATTGACTATGATCATTCCTCCAGACAGTCGAATGCAGCTACAGCATCTATGTCTGCATCTTCTACAGGATTCACTAGAGATGCACCTCCTCATATCACTGCCGGTATACTATCTACCATGTACCCTGCTATCCTAGCAATACTCGACATCAACTCCTCCGCTTTCTACACGACGGAACCGAGTCCGGATTTGGACTCCATCCCTGTCGCTGCCAAAGAAGAATTCCAACCTTACCTAGTTCAGGCATGGGCTACTTTTCAGGTGGACAAGGCATCCAAAGAGAAGGGAAAACGAGTTCACTTCAACGGTGTTCAGGTACCACCGTGTAAGAAAACAGATTATCGCGCAGCTGCCGTGTCCGAAGAACTTTTATCCCCTGAGCTGCAGCAGACAATGCGAAGCGCTTCACCCTTACCACCCTCATCATCCTCTTTCGCTCCAATCTCAGTCAGCACTAGCGATTCTTCCTTTCCGTTACATAGCACTCTTCAAAACCCTACCAGTGCTTCTTCTACTCAACCCAGTCCTGGTCGGTTCGTGTCCGATCTGGACAATGTGCCTACAAACACACTGAGTAACACCCCCCCACGAGTACCTGGCACTAACCAGAATTTCTCTCCATCCACGCAGTACAAATATTCCTTCCCCCTTGAAGATGAGGCCGCTCCGAAACAAGTCTTGGACCGAGTCCTGGACACTAATGTTCCAGTTCCGGTCAAGGAACTCTTCGTGGTCTCGCCAGAATTTTGAAAACAATTTCGTGAACTTACTACTATGAAACGAATTGCTAACCTACCCTCGACTCATACCGCACAGATTAACGAGTTATCCGGTAACGACCACGTGTTCGCACGCAGGACTGGAACACGAATAATGCACAACGAAGACAGACTCATTGTCGCACATCACAGCCTACCCCTCAGAGCGATCGAAGCCAAGGTTGGCGATACAGGTTGGACAATTTGTGGTGTTCTAGACTCTGGTTCCAAGGTTATCACTATGCCTCGCTGGATCTGGGAACAGCTTGGACTACCAATCCGATCTGATCAGATGATGAAGATGTCCTCTGCTAATACTAGCATGGACAGTACAATCGGTGTTCTCGAAAACCTCGCACTCAATTTCGGTGGAGGCGAAGTCATGCTACAGGTCCAAATCTTGGTCTGTGCTAACTTTGACCTTTTACTGGGTCAACCTTTCCATTGTCTCATGAGTGCTAACACAGAGGATTTCCCAGACGGTTCCCAGACGATCACTCTTCGTGACCCTAATATGGACAAGCAGTATACTCTGCCTATGAAACCATGGTCTGAGGGTTGTCCGCGTTGTCGAGACTGTTTACAGTGCACAAGCCATCAGTCTGTTTTGGAGATGGGTTTTTAGATTTCGATGATCCGCTTAATGGCTGGGGAGATAACAGTAACGCTTCCATCGCATCCTTCCTATCATATCTGCATTTGCCTTCACCTTCGCTGCATTACTCGTTTTTATCCTCGACACAGTCCGTTTTCAATCTGGACGTGCTCGCCGCGCTTTCTTCAGTTTATTCTTACGATCTCTCTTCGCATGCATTGGCTTACAAGCATGTCGCAAAGAAAGTTTGGTTGGTTGTGGCTCCAGTTGACGAGGAGTATCGGATTACCCGTTCTCTTCCAGACGATCCACTTGCCGGACTACGTCCTTTACCTACGCATCCTCCTGACTTTGTTCCTGGTGTTCGTTTTACACAGGAACGCACTGACAAACTAGATCTCGACCCCGCAAACTGGCTATGGCCAGAGGAAGTCAAGCTCGTACGCTGGCTCATCCTCGAACACGAAATGGCTTTCGCTTGGATTCCTACCGAGTGAGGTCGCCTCGATGAAAGATACTTCCCCCCCGTAAAGATTCCGACTGTCTCTCATACCCCTTGGGCACTTCGCAACATCCCCGTCCCTCCTTCCATGTGGGCTAGCGCGATCCAGATTATTAAAGACCGGATTGCGTCCGGTGTCTATGAACCGTCTACCGCAGCATACTGATCTCGATGGTTCTGCATGTTTAAACAAGACAGCAAATCACTCTGACTCATACACGATCTCCAACCCCTTAATGCAGTTACTATCCAGGACTCATCCACTCCACCATTCGTGGAACACTTCGCAGAGTCTTTCGCAGGATATGCTGTTTACGAGATGATGGATTTATTCGCTGGCTACGATCAGCATCCACTACATCCAAAATCTCGCGACCTCACAACTTTCAATAGTCCGATGGGTCCTCATCGTCTCACCATCGTTCCTATGGGATACACAAATGCGGTCCAAATCTATCAAGCAGACATGTCGTTCGTTCTTCAGGATGAAATCCCTCGACACACCTACCCTTTCATCGACGACTTACCCATAAAATCTGTCACCACACGTTACCAGAATCCGGATGGTTCATACGAGACCGCTCCGGACAATCCCAACATCTGTCGGTTCATTTGGGAACATTTACAGGTAGTCCACCGCATCTTGCAATGACTGCAAAATGTTGGTGCGATGGTTTCAGCAAAGAAGTTCATGCTCGCTGCACCAGACGTAACTGTTGTCGGACACAAATGCACCGCCGATGGTCGTATTCCTCATGAGGACAAAGTCCAAAAGATTCGTGACTGGCCTCCATGTCAAACGCTTACTCATGTGCATGGTTTCTTGGGTGTTTGCGGTGTACTTCACATTTTCATTCGTGATTTCGCTTCTATTACCCGTCCCCTGGTCGATTTAACCAGGAAGGGTGTTCCTTTCGAATGGGGAGCATCCCAACAACTCGTGATGCAGCGTCTCAAGGATGCTATTTGTCTTTCGCCCGCCTTACGTCGCCTGGACTACGAGTCCAGACTCGAAATCTTTCTTGCTGTTGATACCTCTCTCATCGCTGTCAGTTACATCCTGTCTCAGGAAAGGGCCGATGGTAAACGATATTCGAATCGCTTTGGTTCTATCAGCCTTACAGAGGTTGAGAGCTGCTATTCACAAGCAAAATTGGAACTTTATGGACTATTTCATGCTCTACGTGCAGTCCGCATTTTTATCTTTGGTGTCGCTAACTTCACAGTCGAAATGGATGCCAAATACATGAAGGGTATGATTAATAACCCAGATCTCCAGCCGAACGTGACCATTAACTGGTGGATCGCTGGTATCCTCCTTTTCAATTTTCGTCTTGTTCATGTTCCTGCTACTCATCATACTGGCACAGACAGACTATCCTGTCGTCCTCGGTCCAATGATGATCCACCTCCTGACGATGATTTCGAGGACTGGCTGGACAATGCATATTCCTTCTCTATCTCTCTTTTAAACAATTGCGTTTCCCCGCTATATTCGACTTCTTATGTTTCTAGGCTCACTCCACCTGCTACTCATCACGCTTCAGTCCTGCTTAATGTGGACTCGGACTCAGTTCACGATGAACCTGTCCTCTCTCGGTCTCCAAAAGCACTTGCAAAAGAGGATCGAATCACCCGTATTCGCGAATTTCTACACACCCGTACCCGTCCCCCTGACCTATCTGACGCCGATTACACTTCCTTCATCAATTCTGTTATGTGCTTCTTTCTTCTCAACGATTTGCTCTACCGTCGCGAACATCATGGGTGGCATCAGCTAGTAGTACCTATGGAATGCCGCTATGGACTGATCAGGGAGGCACACGATAGCCTCGGACACAAAGGTGTCTTCTCAGTCCAGACCCGGTTGCTTCAACGGTTCTAGTGGCCAATGTTGGTTGATGATGTCAAGTGGTACATCCGATCCTGCCACGAATGCCAGATCCGTCAAACACAGAAGTTTCATATACCTCCTACCATCCCTATGATTGGTGGTCTATTTCACAAAGTTCACATCGACACTATGGTTATGCCACGATCCGGTGGTTACCGCTTCATCGTACATGCCCAATGCACACTCACTGCATATCCGGAGTGACATATGCTACGGTCTGAAAATTCGACCGCCCTTGCTTCTTTCATTTTCAAAGACATCCTCTGCCGTTGGGGTACTGTATCCGAGATTGTTACTGACAACAGTTCTGCTTTCCTCCAAGCTCTAGATATTCTCGCTTCGCGATATCGCATTCGCCATATCCGGATCTTCCCTTACAACTCTCAGGCGAATGGCGTGGTCGAACGGTGTCACTTCGATGTCTAGGAGGCCATCGTTAAAACTACCCTGGGAGGGGAGATTCGCTGGCCAGCAACAGCTCACTCTGTTTTCTGGGCAGAGCACGTCACTATTCTTAAATTGACTGGTCTCTCACTGTACTTCATGGTACATGGTGTTGAACCGCTCTTTCCTTTCGATCTCGCAGAAGCTACGTTTCTCGTCCCCGCACTGGAATCTGATCCAGTTTCTAGATCCACTTTAATCGCTTGGCGAGCTTCTCAGCTCCAGAAGCAACAAGAAGATATCGACAGTATGCGACAGCGTGTACTACAGTCGCGTTTCACGTCCATCAAACAGTTCGAGGCGCAATTCAAAAATAGGATTTGAACTACTGAGTACAGTCCTGGCGATCTCGTTTTGGTCTGAAATACTCGGATTGAAAAAGAGTTAAACCGGAAGACGAAACCAAGGTACTTAGGTCCAATGGTAGTTCTTCGCCGAACTATTGGAGGATCGTAGCTACTGGCAGAGTTAGACAGCGCCATCTCTAAGTTGCAGTATGTGGCTTTTCGCCTGCTACTCTACTTTTCAAGGACAAAGATTGCGATTCCGGTTACCGACTTGACCAGACTGACCGATAAAGAAATTGATGAATTCAAAGCCGAAGATGACGTCAAACGCGACGACGACGACGAGGCAGAGGACACGGTCTTTGAAGACTAAGTCCCCCTCGACCCACAAAAATATTGTTTTCTCATATCAGTTTTACCCCGTGCTTAGTTCAGCAGCCCGGCTGTCGACCAGGGCCTCTGTGCCGTGCTCGCGTGCCGTTTGCAGGCAGGCATGCACTTGTGTCTACAGGACCAGTTAGCTCACATACAGTGAGAGAAACAAACCACTCACCAAAGCCCCATCCCACTCCGTCACCCACATCTCCTGCTCCTCGTGCAGGGATTCCTTGTCGTCCGGTACGGTCTGGGCGACGTCAACAATGCGGGCATTCGTGTTTTTGAGGGCTTGAGCGGCCAGGGCTTTCGGACTGTTGGTGTCCATGGGTTGCAAGAGAGTGAGGATATTGTCGATTGAAGACATGGTGATAGTGGAATAGGAATGATGAAGAGGGTGATTGTAAGAAGAAGATGGACTTGGCCACTTTCGTGTTTTCATAGTGTCCCACGGTTCAAACTCAGCGCATCATGTGACTGACTGGGGACAGTCAGTATCCAAGTCCCCCTCGGATGTAGGAGCTCGTCGCTCTCTACATTTACAGATCGGTTTCTCGCGTCAGTTCAGGTTCTACACAGGTACCATCCCTCATGTTCAAGATGTCCATCGTGTCTCGTGTCGGTCCGATGTCGGTCCATTTCTATCCGTGTGTAGTTCGTCAGTCCGAGTCCAATTGACAGTCCGCTTTTCAGTCCTGTTCGTAGTCCGAGTTTGGACACGATCTTTTATTTTCTCATTTTCTTCGACATCTATTACTTCGAACAAGTCATAAGTCACCTTTCTGTCACAGTCACATCAGTCACAGATCAGACAGTATTCCATTTGGACTACAAATATTTGTTGACAGTTTCATATGGGCCTTTGACTTGACCTTGTGGCGTCCTTTGACAGGACCACATGTTTCTACACAGTCCTGGGAAAATGCCTGGACTATAAAGACTTGTATCACACATTTGAAAAGGGGGACTTATCGGGTTTCACTTTGTTTTCAGTTTTTGTTCGAGTTCCTCGCCATTCATATCCTTGCCGCCGTTTCGTCCCTTCGCCGTTTGCCATTCGTTCCATCACCGTTTGTTTGTCCTTCGTAGTCCGATATTTCAGACCATTCATTAACAGTCCGGACTACGCCGGACTGGTCTATTCCAAGCAAGGACTATTGTCTTAGCTACCCCTTCTACCTTGGTCGCCTTTGGAATCCCGGGGACAAGCCTACACTCACTCCCCTTCTTCCTCACTCAACTTCACCATTCACCTTGGTGGTCAGCCCCCACACCTTGTTCACTTTCCTTACAGCGACAGGAGGATGTGAACAGATTGTTTCAGCCAATCGATGGACGGGTTCCATTTCTGTAACCATGGCATCCCTAGAATGATCTGGTTCCGTCCTAGGTTGGTGACCATAAGGTATAGTCTTTCTTGATGAGATCCGATGGTGATGGTGACATAGGCTTTCCATTGAACTACTCCTCAGGAGTTAGGAGTTCCGTCGACGTTTCTGGCGACAAGAGGTTCTTGGAGTCGTTTTAAAGGAAATCGTATCTTGGTGAGGAGGTTGACATCAATAAAATTTTCTGTTGCTCCGCTATCAATGAGAGCAACACTTTCGACGATTTGAGACTTATGAGTCAGGGTGACTGGGAGGCGCATGGTTCTCTCATTTGGCATCCCTAACAGTACATGGTCTAAGTCATGGGAAGAGGACGTTGAGCTCACTTCCCAGTTCAAAAATCCGATGTTTCAACCTGAGCAACGATTTCTCCCTTCTCTATCGGCTGTTCTTCATAACAGATGTGAAGGGTTTGGAGAACATTTTCATCTTTTTCACCTTTGAGGCGAAGAGATTGGATGAAAGTTTCTAGTTCTATAGGTGGGGGTTTTGAGATTGAAGGTTCTTGGGCTTTGACAGATCGGAGGTTCTAGGGTCTTGGGTGAGTGTTGGATATGGGGATGCGAGGGCGTGACGAGGATGGGGAATTGCTCCTAGAAGACCAGGAGGAACGACAGTCTCAAGCGCTATGTCCTTTCTTTCGGCACTTGAAACATGCTCCCTCTCGTATGCATTGAGCCCGTTTAGCTGGGGTGAGTTTAGGTAGGGCAATGAGTTCATCTATGTCCATCGCATTAGGATCTCATTGAGGGCGAGACTGGGAGAAATGGGAGGGTGCTCCACGTTGCCGTCACAGGGCATTGATACAAGCGAGTTGGGCATGGAAGGTCTTCGCTTTCTGGACCCAATCATTGAGGGTAGTAGGGATGGTCGCCATGGAGAGTATCATGGTGGCAATACGTCGGTCTAGTCTGACAGAAAACTGGTCGATGAGAGTGTTGGCATTGGTAATTCCTGCTTTAGCGGCGAGGGTCTGGAATTTGGTGATGTACTTCTGGAATCCATCATCTACTTCTCCATTGGGACGGCGAAGGGATTTCTGGGTAAGCTGATAAAGATCTCTTCGGGCTGTGGCTTGTTCGTCAAAGGGGTAGAACGTGGTGGTGAAGTCTTCAGAAAAACGTTCAAAGGTTTTGTCTCAGGTAGGGATGGTAGGGTCGGTGGCTTTGGTATACCAATTGGATACAAAGTTAGAAGTAGTTCCGTCGCTTACAGAGATGTGACTAAGGGCGATGAGGACTTTAGCTTGTTCCATGTTGTAAATGGTGACGTTCAACAGAAAGTAGGCGTTCATGCCTTTGATCCATCTAGTGGCATCAATGGCTTTGCCAGTGAAGTCGGCTGGGAGGGCTACTTTGATTTCAGGGGTGGCCTTGATGATAGGGCTAGGAGTTCGAGGTGGTTATACTGGGATAGGTGGTCTCGGTGGTGGAGTCTGAGCTGGGACTAGGACAGGTTGTCCAGAGGGGAGGACTCCGACTTGTGGGAAGGCTGGAGTTACTGTGGGCCTAGGGTTGCTAGGGCCTGGGGTACTGGTTGTTACGGGACTGGGTGTCTGAGTGGTGCTTGGGGGGGCGTCGAGTGGACGTTGTCTAGGGCTGCTGGTTGGTGGAATAGAGGCTCTCCCTGCAAGACGGCGAGGGATATACTGGGGTCTGGTTTCTGGGGTTAACTGGGTGGTGTCTTCGTCGTCGCTGGTGATGATGGGACTAGGAGTTCGATACGACGTGGTGACTAGATGGGAATCCTACTCCTAGAGAGAAGGGACAAAGAACACTTTCGATC
Organism: Tylopilus cf. leucomycelinus; assembly: GCA_038089455.1. NCBI lineage: Eukaryota > Fungi > Basidiomycota > Agaricomycetes > Boletales > Boletaceae > Tylopilus > Tylopilus cf. leucomycelinus. The sequence goes on from JBBPKV010000264.1 coordinate 8,360, forward strand.
TTTTGTTTCACAGGACGTCTCACAATGTCCAAGAGCGTTCGTAGAGGACTAGCACGAGGACCTCATGAAGAGTCGCACACTACTACTAGTCTCTGGTGGTGAGAGTCGAGAGATCGTTGTTGTCCTAACTGTCAATCGGACAGTGAACAAAGTATCTGATCGAGGACTAAGAGAGTCGCTCTTAGGACGATGATCAACATGAATTGCATAGATCGAAAGTGAAGAGTTACATGCTTCGGAACGGTATAAATACTAGGGGATGACTAATCATGGAACCGGATAGAACCTCATAGAAAATGATGACTACATTGGAAACACGTAAGTGGCACAAGAGAACCACTTAGAGGAGGATGAGTCCATTAGGAAGAAAGAAAAGAGGAGGAACGACCGGGCTGCTCATCAGTTGGAGAAGAAGGTCAGAAGACGAACGATGAGACTTACACTTGGTGGTCAGATAGGTAATAAAAGAGTCATGTCCCACGCTGCGGGTCCTAGGACGAGAAGAGCATAGGTATAGGTAATGGCAGGGCGGCCATGCCAATGAGAAGATTGAGTGATACAAAACAAGAACAGACAGCGGTAGAAGTAAAGAATCATAACACTACCATAAGAAGCAGATGTGTAATCAGGATGACCTGGGTGAATATACCAGGAAGTTCACGAAAGTATCTACACTCTTAATTGCTAACCATAAGCTCTCCGAAATGGAGCAAAACATGATTTTCTTGACAGGGTTTCCTGCGTTCTTACAGGATCACATACATCATCGCCTCGCGATCGTCAAACCGGACATCCATTCCGATGATCCATACCCAATGAATGATGTCATAAGCACTGCCAAATTCTTGTTAACAGGATCAGCACTTCAATCTAGCCTGTCCACATCAGACGTGATGCCCCATTTTCAGCAATCCTATGGTCCTTCTTCACGTTCCAATCCCAATCAGCATTCGCCTCCATCCGGTCCACCACAAACGTACAATCCGAGTCTGGCTGTTAAGGCTGAGACCCACATTATGGCTAGATCAACAGACCCTGCCTGTAGATTCTGTGCTGGTCATGGGCATTTCACAAAGAATTGTCCTATCTGTGCGGAGTACCTCAATGCAGGGAAAATTACTAGGGGAAAGGACAATCACGTCTATATGCCAGACAGATCTGACATACCTCACGCACCAGGAGGTAGATGTCTCAAGGACGGTATTGACTATGCTCATTCCTCCAGACAGTCGAATGCAGCTATAGCATCTACGTCTGCATCTTCTATAGGATTCACTAGAGACGCACCTCCTCATATCACTGCCAGTATACTGTCTACCATGTACCCTGCTATCCCAGCAATCCTCGACATCGACTCCTTCGCTTTCTACACAACGGAACTGAGTCCAGATTCGAACTCCATTCCTGTCGCTGCCGATGAAGAATTCCAACCATACCTAGTTCAGGCATGGGCTATTTTTCAGGTGGACAAAGTGTCCAAAGAGAAGGGAAAATGAGTTCGCTTTGACGGTGTTCAGGTACCCCTGCGTAAGAAACCAGATTATTGCGCAGCTGCCGTGTCCGAAGAACTTTTATCCCCTGAGCTGCAGCAGACAACGTGAAGCACTTTACCCTTACCACCCTCATCATCCTCGTCCACCCCAATGTCAGTCAGCGCTAGCGATTCTTCCTCTCTGTTACATAGCGCTCTTCGAAACCCTAATGGCACATCCACTACTCAAGCCGGTCCTGGTCAGTTCTAGTCCGATCTGGACAATGCACCTACAAACGCACCAAGTAACGTCCCCCCACGAGTACCTGGCACTAACCAGAATTTCTCTCCATCCACGCAGTACAAATATTCCTTCCCCCTCAAAGACAACGCTGCTCCAAAACGAGTCTTGGATCGAGTCCTGGACACTAATGTTCCAGTTCCAGTCAAGGATCTCTTCGCAGTCTCGCCAGAATTTCAAAAACAATTTCGTGAACTTACTACTGTGAAACGAATTGCTAACCTACCCTCGACTCATACTGCACAGATTAATGAGTTGTCCGGTAACGACCACGTGTTCACACGTAGGACTGGAACACGAATAATGCACAACGAAGACGGACTCATTGTCGCGCATCACAGCCTACCCCTTAGAGTGATCGAAGCTAAGGTTGGTGATACAGGTTGGACCATTCGTGATGTTCTAGACTCTGGTTCTGAGGTTATCGCTATGCCTTGCCGGATCTGGGAACAGCTTGGACTACCAATCCGATCTGACCAGATGATGAAGATGTCCTCTGCTAATACTAGCGTGGACAGTACAATCGGTGTTCTTGAAAACCTCGCACTCGATTTCGGTGGAGGCGAAGTCATGCTACAGGTCCAAATCTTGGCCCGTGCTAACTTTGACCTTTTACTGGGTCGACCTTTCCATTGTCTCATGAGTGCTAACACAGAGAATTTCCCAGACGGTTCCCAGACGATCACTCTTCATGACCCTAATATGGACAAGCAGTATACTCTGCCTATGAAGCCGTGGTCTGAAGGTTGTCCCCATTGTCGAGACCGTTTACAGTGTACTAGCCATCAGTCCATTTTGGAGATGGGTTTTTAGATTTCGATGATTCGCTTAATGGCTGGGGAGATAACAGTAACGCTTCCATTGCATCTTTTCTGTCCTATATGCATCTTTCTTCGCTTTCTCAACCTTTGCCACTTTATTCGTTTTTATCTTTGACATAGTCCGTTTTCAATCTGGAGGCACTCGCCACGCTTTCTTCGGTTTATTCTTACGATCTCTCTTCGCATGCATTGGCTTACAAGCATGTCGCAAAGAAAGTTCAGTTGGTTGTGGCTCCAGTCGACAAGGAGAATTGGATTACCCCTTCTCTTCCAGACGATCCACTTGCCAGACTACGTCCATTATCTACGCATTCTCCCGACTTCGTTCCTGGTGTTCGTTTTACACAGGAACGTGCTGATAAATTAGATCTCGATCCCGCAAACTGGCTATGGCCAGAGGAAGTCAAGCTCGTACACTGGCTCCTCCTTGAACACGAAATGGCTTTCGCTTGGATTCCTACCGAGTGAGGTCGTCTCAACGAAAGATACTTCCCCCCCGTAAAGATTCTGACTGTCTCTCATACCCCTTGGGCACTTCACAACATCCCCGTCCCTCCTTCCATGTGGGCTAGCGCGATCCAGATTATTAAAGACCAGATTGCATCTGGTGTCTACGAACCGTCTACCACAGCGCACTGATCTCGATGGTTCTGCATGTTTAAATAGGATGGCAAATCACTTCGACTCGTACACGATCTCCAACCCCTTAATGCGGTTACTATCTGGGATACATCTATGCCGCCATTCATGGAACACTTCACAGAGTCTTTTGCAGGATATGCCATTTATGGGATGATGGATTTATTCGCCGGCTACAATCAGCGTCCACTACATCCCAAATCTTGTGACCTCACGACTTTCAATAGTCTGATGGGTCCTCATCGTCTCACCACCGTTCCTATGGGATACACAAATGTGGTCCAAATCTATCAAGCAGACATGGCGTTCGTCCTTCAGGACGAAATCCCTCGACACACCTACCCTTTCATCAACGACTTACCCATAAAATCTGTCACCACATGTTATCAGAATCAGGACAGTTCATACGAGACCGCTCTGGACAACCCAAACATCCGTCGGTTCATTTGGGAACATTTACAGATAGTCCACCGCATCTTGCAATGACTACAAAATGTTGGTGCAACAGTTTCAGCAAAGAAGTTCATGCTCGCCACACCGGACGCAACTGTTGTCAGACACAAATGCACCGCCGACGGTCGTATTCCTCATGAGGACAAAGTACAAAAGATTCGTGACTGGCCTCCATGTCAAACGCTCACTCATGTGCGCGGTTTCTTGGGTGTTTGCGGTATACTCCGCATTTTCATTCGTGACTTCGCTTCTATTGCCTGTCCCCTGGTTGATTTAACCAGGAAGGGTGTTCCTTTCGAATGGGGAGCGCCCCAACAACTCGCGATGCAGCGTCTCAAGGATGCTATTTGCCTTTCGCCCGCTTTACGTCATCTGGACTACGAGTCCGGACTCAAAATCTTTCTCACTGTCGATACTTCTCTCATCGCTGTTGGTTACATCCTGTCTCAGGAAGGCACCAATGGTAAATGATTTCCGAATCGCTTTGGTTCTATCAGCCTTATAGAGGTTGAGAGCCACTATTCACAAGCGAAATTGGAACTTTACGGACTTTTTCGTGCTCTACGCGCAGTCCACATTTTTATCTTTGGTGTCGCTAACTTCACAGTCGAAATGGATGCCAAATACATGAAGGGTATGATTAATAACCCAGATCTCCAGCCGAACACGACCATTAACTGGTGGATCGCTGGTATCCTCCTTTTCAATTTTCGTCTTGTTCATGTTCCTGCTACTCATCATACTGGTGCAGATGGACTATCCCGTCGTCCTTGGTCCAATGACGATCCGCCTCCTGACAATGATTTCAAGGACTGGCTGGACAATGCATATTCCTTCTCTATCTCTCTCTTAAACGATCGTGTTTCTCTGCTATATTCGACTTCTTATGTTTCTAGGCTCACTCCACCTGCTACTCATCACGCTTTGGTCCTGCTTAATGCGGACTCAGACTCAGTTCATGACGAACCTGTCCTCCCTCAGTCTTCAAAAGCACTCGCAAAAGAGGATCGCATCATCTGTATTTGCAAATTTCTACACACCCGTACCCGTCCCCCTGACCTATCTGACGCCGACTACACTTCCTTCATCAATTCTGTTATGTGCTTCTTTCTTCTCAATGATTCGCTCTACTGTCGCGAACCTCATGGGCGGCATCAGCTAGTAGTATCTATGGAACGCCGCTACAGACTGATCAGGGAGGCACATGATAGCCTCAGACACAAAGGTATCTTCTCAGTCCGGACCCAGTTGCTTCAACAGTTCTGGTGGCCAATGTTGGTTGACAATGTCAAATGGTACATCCGATCCTGCCACAAATGCCAGATCCGTCAAACACAGAAGTTCCATATACCTCCTACCGTCCCCATGTTTGGCGGTCTATTTCATAAAGTTCACATCGATACTATGGTCATGCCACAATCCGGTGGTTACCACTTCATCATACATGCCCAATGTGCACTCACTGCATATCTGGAGTGGTGTATGTTACAGTCCAAAAATGCGACCACACTCGCTTCTTTTATTTTCGAAGACATCCTCTGTCGTTGGGGTGCTGTATCCGAGATTGTGACTGACAACAGTTCTGCCTTCCTCCAAGCTCTAGACATTCTTGCTTCACGATATCGCATTCACCATATCCGAATCTCCCCTTACAACTCTCAGGCAAATGGTGTGGTTGAACGGCGTCACTTCGATGTCCGGGAGGCCATCGTTAAAACTACCCTGGGAGGGGAGATTCGCTGGCCAGCGACAGCTCACTCTGTTTTCTGGGCAGAGCGTGTCACTATACTTAAATCAACCGGTCTCTCGCCATACTTCATGGTACATGGTATTGAACTGCTCTTTCCTTTCAATCTCGCAGAAGCTACATTTCTCGTCCCCGCACTGGAATCTGATCCAGTTTCTAGATCCACTTTAATTGCTTGGCGAGCCTCTCAGCTCCAGAAGCGACAAGAAGATATCAACAGTATGCGACAGCGCGTACTACAGTCGCGTTTCGTGTCCATCAAACAGTTTGAGGTGCAATTCAAAAATAGGATTCGAACTACTGAGTACAGTCTTGGCGATCTTGTTTTGGTCCAAAATACTCGGATTGAAAAAGAGTTAAACCGAAAGACGAAACCAAGATACTTAGGTCCAATGGTAGTTCTTCGCTGAACTATTGGAGGATCGTATCTACTGGCAGAGTTGGACAGCGCCATCTCTAAGTTGTGGTATGCGGCCTTTCGCCTGCTACCCTACTTTTCAAGGACGAAGATCGCAATTCCAGTTACTGATTTGACCAGACTGACCGATAAAGAAATTGATGAATTCAAAGCCAAACACAACGTCGAACACAACAACGACAAGGCAGAGGATGCAGTCTTCGAAGACTAAGTCCCCCTCGACTCCTAAAAAGATTGTTTCCTTGTATCAGTTCTACCCTGTGTTTAGACTGGTGATCTCTGTTTCATCCTGGTTTTTGTCCAGTGTCTCTGATATCACATAAAAACGTCACTAAACCAAAAAACAAACAGACTCTCTACTATACAATCTCTCGTTCCGATCAATCAGAAAACAGTCCTAACAAATATATCACGAAAAGTTTCTCTCTGTCTCTACATACCGTTTCATTCGAATGCACCATAACTCTGAAAGCACACATTGTGTTTTGTCTTCATTCTCAGTCTGGTTTTTGTCCTGTTATGGACTCCTCAATCCTATCTACGATCCGGTGAAGTATAGATGCCAAAAGATGATCGACGAAGACAAGCCGAGTGGTAGCTCACACTCTGGTGTTGTACCTTCGTTTTCAGTGTGATAAAAGCCTTTACACTTGTTCTTATACTTTCTTTTCCTCACTTAGGGATCACATCGGATTCGGACATGGACACGGACACACGATTGGATTGCCGATACAGGTTGTACAGGACTATGCTACTGTTACCTACTGCTACATCAGCCTTTTGAGGCTCACCAACTCCACCAGCTGCTCAGCTACTTCAGCGGCCATATCTGCCATCTCTGCCTCCATTACCTTCATTCGAGCTTGCGATGACAGGAGTGCTGCCTCCAGGTGGGTGGCCACCCAGATGGCGTTCTCCTTGGGCGTCACGCGCCCTGGCTTCCTTGCCATCGGCCTAGCCTTTGGTGCCTCCTTCTCCTTCTCCGTCTTGGTCTCCTCGTCGCTGTCGACGACCTCGATTTGTTCGCACATAGGCGGTGCGGCACGTTGACACGGTTGGACTGCTCAGTCTGGTTAGCTCAGTCCGAATGCAAACAATATGAACGACTTACCTGGGGCCTTGCCTTTGCCCTTGCCCTTGCTCTCTTCTGCAGCACCCCCCTCCTGCCTCTTTGGCCTTCCGCAGCCCAACGACTTGTTGCATTTGGACTTGACACGCTTGTATTGGAAGCAGGTCTGGTCGACCGGTCCGATGCAAGGCTCACGGGCCTTGTGACAGCCCTCGCACCTTTTGTCGTGGTCGACGATCGTGTCTTCAGCAGCGACCCTCTTCACGGGTTGTGCGCGCACCTCTTCTTTGTCTTCATCTTTCTCCTGGTTGCTGTCTTCCACCATCATCCTCGCATGCTAAAATTCGTTAGCCGGACTATCAGATCATAGTACCAGTTACTCACCTTGCTCGGGCGTCGTATACGCATGCCCTCGCTGACCTCTTCGATCTGACTGCCTACTTCCCCACTCTCTGTGGACATGGATGCTGCCGCCGTCGCATCTTGTCTGGTCACTCCAGTCTTGTCATCCACCGATGACGCTTGCACCTGCCCTGAGATTGCACGTTCTTCCTCTTCTTCGGCCTGGTGGTGTCGCGCCTCCTCTTCCTCCACCTCTTGCTGGCATCGAGCCTCTGCGGCTTTGGCTTCTTTGTGTCACATCTTTGCTTCCGCGTGCCATCACTTGGCAACCAGCCCTATGTCTCGCATGCACTGGATGGCCTAGCTGTCAACCAGGGCCTCTGCACCGTGCTTGCATGCCGTTCGCAGGCATGCATGTACTTGTGTCTACAGATCAAGTTAGTTCATGCATAGTGCACGGGCTTTGCTACTCACCAGAGTCGCATCCCACTCCGCCACCCACATCTCCTGCTCTTCGTGCAGGGTCTCCTTGTCGTCCGGTATGGTCTGGGCAACATCAATAATGTGGGCGTTCACGTTCTTGAGGGCTTGAGCAGCCAGGGCTTTCGGACTAGTTGTATCCGCGAGTTGGGAGAGCACGATGATGTCGTCGATAGCAGACATGGCGGTGGTGGTATGCAGATGGTGTAGATGGTGATTGTAAGAAGAAGACGGACTTGGCCACTTTCGCATTTTCATAGTGTCCCACAGTTCAAACTCAGTGCATCACGTGACTGACTGGGGAACAGTCAGTATCCAAGTCCCCCTCGGATGTAGGAGCACATCACTCTCTACATTTACAGACCAGTTTCTCGCGTCAGTTCAGGTCCTCGTACAGGTCCTTTCATCGTGTTCAAGAAGTCCATCGTGTCTTGTGTCGGTCCGATGTCAGTCCATTTCTATCCATGCATAGTTCGTCAGTCCAAGTCTGATTAACAGTCCGCTTTTCAGTCCTGTTCGTAGTCCGAGTTCGGACATGATCTTTTATTTTCTTATTTTCTTCAACATCTATTACTTCGAACAAGTCATAAGTCACCTTTCTGTCACAGTCACATCAGTCACAGATCAGACAGTATTCCATTTGGACTACAAATATTCATTGACAGTTTCATATGGGCCTTTGACTTGACCTGGTGACATCCTTCGACAGGACCACATGTTTTTACACAGTCCTGGGAAAATGCCAGACTATAAAGACTTGTATCATGCATTTGAATAAACCACTTATCAGGTTTCACTTCATTTTTGAGTTTCCGTTCGGTTCCCTCTTTGTTCGTATCATCGCTGCCATTTTGTCCATTCGTCTCTTCGCCATTTGCCCTTCGATCTGTCGCCATTTGTTCATCTTTCATAGTCTGATATCTCGGACCATTCATTGACAGTCCAGACTACACTGGACTGATCTATTCCAAGCAAGGACTATTTTCTTAGCTACCCCTTCTACCTTGGTCGCCTTTGGAATCCCTGGGACGAGCTTATACTCACTCCCTTCATTTTAGCTCGACTTCACCATTCACCTTGGTGGTCAGCACCTCACACTTTTCATCTTTCTTACACCAGTACCTGGCGACTACCAGAGATTTATGCCTTACCTATAAAGGGAATAGCCAATCAGGCTTTGTGGCATATAGTGATACTGACTGGGCAGGTGACATAGACTCTAGATGGTCTACTATGGGATACTGTATATTCCTCGCTGATGGAATAGTGTCATGGCTATCCAGACGACAACAGAAGATTATGCTTTCATCCACAGAAGCAGAATATGTTGGCATGTCAGAAACGGCAAAGCAACTAAGATGGATCAAGATCCTCTTTGGAGAACTAAAGATCCATCTACCTGCAACTCATCTATATGTGGATAATCAAGGAGCTATATTCTTGGCTTCTAACCCAGTTCAAGAAGGAAGGACTAAGCACATCGAAATC
>JBBPKV010000265.1:0-17478 GCA_038089455.1 Tylopilus cf. leucomycelinus
TTATATATGTAGAGGATGTGTGCATAGACCAAGCTGTGTATGATAAGGAATTACTAAAAGAGGAGCAAGGCCTAGCCAGTGATAAGAAGTCTGAATATTCTAGAAGGTTCCACTGAGTTTTGCAGCTAAAATAGTAGTAAAGTCACATGATTGTTATAATTTTTGCCCCTTTTCTGTCCTTACCTAAGCCAGCTGCTGACTAAGCCTCCCAATTTTCTGACCACATGACCTGTAGCACGTGACTGTGAGACATTATTACTCCTTCAGCTACAGAACTCAGCAGAACCTTCTAGAACTTTCAAACTTCTTATCGCTGGCTAGGTCTTGTTTCCCTTTTAGTAATTCCTTATCTTGCACAGCATGGTCTGTGCACACTATCCCTACATATATAAACCCTCATCTTTTGCTTGTACTTGCTAGTTGAATCCATTTGTATCATTCATGGTTGCTTTCTGCATGCCATTGAGAATAAGTGTGACTTCTTGTCTCTCCACCTCTTACTTGCTACCTCGTGCTCTCAAGCCCTGTACCCTAGGGCTAAGGGGTCGCTCCGGCTGTTGCTGACAATTTCATTTTTGTACCCTCTCACATTATTTGGAGGAGTCCCTGAGAAGGGTAGTTTTTGTATCACTAGCCAGACCTTCCACCACCTCCTCTTTGGGAGTGATTAGTTCACATCAGGGTTGAGCCTGATTTGTGAAGAGTGACTGGGAACAACAGCTACTGCTGTCTGGGCTGAGCTTATATTGTTTTGTTAGTCCCCTAAGTGATTAGGGAGGTAGAGCATCAGTCATACACGCTGTAGGAGCTCGTTGCTCTCTACGTTTACAGACCAGTTTCTCATGTCAGTTCAGGTTCTCGTACAGGTACTGTCCCTTGTGTTCAAGATGTCCATCGTGTCTCATGTCAGTTTGATGTCGGTCCATTTCTATCTGTGCATAGTTTGTCAGTCCAAGTCTGATTGACAGTCCGCATTTCAGTTCTATTCGTAGTCTGAGTTTGGACACGATCTTTTATTTTCTTATTTTCTTCGATATCTGTCACTTCGAACAAGTCATAAGTCACCTTTCTGTCACAGTCACATCAGTCACAGATCAGACAGTATTCCATTTAGACTACAAATATTCGTTGACAGTTTCATATGAGCCTTTAACTTGACCTTGTGGCGTCCTTTGACAGGACCACATGTTTCTACACAGTCCTGGGAAAATGCCTGGACTATAAAGACTTGTATCATGCATTTGAATAAATCACTTATTGGGTTTCACTTTGTTTTTCAGTTTTCGTTCGAGTCCCTCTCCATTCATATCCTCGCCACCGTTTCACCCATTCGTCTCTTCGCCGTTTGCCATTTGATCTATCACTGTTTGTTTATCCTTCATAGTCTGATATTTTGGACCATTCATTGACAGTCCGGACTACACCGGACCGGTCTATCCCAAGCAAGGACTATTGTCTTAGCTACCCCTTCTATCTTGGTTGCCTTTGGAATCCCTGGGACAAGCTTATACTCGCTCCCTTCATTTAGCTCGACTTCACCATTCACCTTGGTGGTCAGCACCCACATACTTATCATCTTTTTTACAACTGGAGCCCACCACGAGGGTTTCCACAAGGCTACTCAGAAGGTTACTTCAACTCACACCTCAGCACTTGGAACTCGAGGAACTACTCTTCGAATTTCGTTGTCTCAACATCTCTACTGAGTCCGATTTTTTTGTCCTGGTCACTCCAGACCGTGCACATCACAACTTCATCAGTCTGCCAATGTCACCTGTCATAGACTCACCCTTCTTTCCCAGTGGTTTTATGACCTTTACTTCACCTGACAACCATCTGTCATCACATCATCGATCTCCGGTAGTACCTCAGCTTTCGCTGCTATCACCTCTATCTGCTCACGAATCATTATCAATCACTCGAGATTGTTCCCTCTCACCATCACTCACTTTTCTCTTTGATCAAACTGAATTCCCTCCTGTTCTTCAGCAGGATTTGTCCCCTTCTTCTTCAGTCAATCCTCCTTCACTTGTATCTGTCTTGTCGCAATCCACTTCTAGTCCAATCAGATTAAACAGTCCTTCACCCCAGATTCTACAGGTTCATTTTGGCCCAATGGCTAACCAACCACAGGTTTTCCTTATGCCTCTTAGAGGTACTCAAAACATGCCTAAATTTGATGGTAAAACGCCATCCCAGCTTCCTTGGTACTTAGAAGATATCGAGCAGCTCAGTGATCAAGCCAGACTCGATGAGCCCAATAAGGTCAAAGCAGCTATTCGATATGTGGACCTCAAAGAAGCTGAAGTATGGGAAATATTACCGGAAGCAGTAGCTGATCCTGCTGATTGGAAAGAGTTTGTTGAAGCAGTCAAGAAACTCTATCTAGGATGTGAAGGTAGTATGCAATATTATCATGCTGACATCTAGTATCTTGTCAAGGACTACCATAAGAAGCAGATGCATAATCAGGACGACCTGGGTGAATATACCAGGAAGTTCACGAAAGTATCTGCACTCTTGATTGCTAACCATAAGCTCTCCGAAATGGAGCAAAACATGATTTTCTTGACAGGGTTTCCTGCATTCTTACAGGATCACATACATCATCGCCTTGCGATCGTCAAACTGGACATCTGTCCCGATGATCCATACCCAATGAATGATGTCATAAGCACTGCCAAATTCTTGTTGACAGGATCAGCACTTTGATCTAGTCTGTCTGCGTCAGACGTGATGCCCCATTTTCAGCAATCCTATGGTCCTTCACGTTCCAATCCCAATCAGCATCCACATCCATCCAGTCCACCACAAACATACAATCCGAGTCTGGCCATCAAGGCTGAGACCAATGTTATGGCTAGATCAATGGACCCCGCCTGTAGATTCTGTGCTGGTCATGGGCATTTTGCAAAGAATTGTCCTATCTGTGTGGAGTACCTCAATGCAGGGAAAATTACTAGGGGAAAGGACAATCACATCTATATATCAGATGGATCTGACATACCTTGCATGCCAGGAGGTAGATGTCTCAAGGATGGTATTGACTATGCTCATTCCTCTGGACAGTTGAATGCAGCTATAGCATCTATGTCTGCATCTTCTATAGGATTCACTAGAGATGCACCTTCTCATATCACTGCCGGTATCCTGTCTACCATATACTCTGCTACCCCAGCAATCCTCGACATCGACTCCTCCACTTTCTACACAATGGAACTGAGTCCAGATTCAAACTCCATTCCTGTCACTGCTGATGAAGAATGACGAAATATAAGTAGTCATTATGCTCCTAAAAGTCTAAAGGTAGAGTCATTAAGGGATGAATAGCCCTTAAGTCCGATCAAGAGTTTAGACATACTCTTGACTGACAAATGACTTACATAAGCAAGTCACATGATCATTGGACTGACTCATATTACATAATTCAGTGAGTCATTAGAAGGTTCTATGACCTTCTATATGACGTCATGTCATGTGACCTTATGTGACTCACCTATGACATCATGATCACTCAGCATGTTCTTTGACCTTCCATGACATTCTATATGACTTGCATATGATGTCATATTTCCTTATACATGTAGTTTGTTGATTAGATTAGATTTTAATCTCCTCTTGTAAATTATGTATATATAGGGCCACTCTATCTCCACTGGAGATAAGCGGAATTCATACCACCCGCATACAGGCTTCATTTCCAACTCACCCCTGAGATCTATTACTTGATCTCAACACTTTAAATCTTAAATCTACTACTGGAGCCTTTGACCTAGCGTCAAGCACCCCTAGTGTAACCTTGATCCTGCTATCTCAAGGTATCCAGAGGATGCTGTAGTATTGTTCTACCAAGCTCTACTCTCTTACAAGTGAGTCTCCAACACTTGACCTCTATTCGAGAGATCCCTTGCTGTCGCACTGCATATCTTGTTGCAGAAAGGTCCCATATCCTTCAAAGAATTCCAACCATACCTTGTTCAGGCATGGGCTACTTTTCAGGCAGACAAAGCGTCCAAAGAGAAGAGAAAACGAGTTTGCTTTGACGGTGTTCAGGTACCACCACGTAAGAAACCAGATTATCATGCAGCTGCCATGTCCGAAGAACTTTTATCCCCTGAGCTGCAGCAGACAATGCGAAGTGCTTCACCCTTACCACCCTCATCATCCTCGTCCACTTCAATTTCAGTCAGCACTAGCAATTCTTCCTCTCCATTATGTAGCGCTCTTCAAAACCCTAATGGCACATCTACTACTCAACCCGGTCCTGGTCAGTTCGTGTCCAATCTGGACAATGCACATACAAACATACCGAGTAACATCCCCCCATGAGTACCTGGGACTAACCAGAATTTCTCTCCATCCATGCAGTACAAATATTCCTTCCCCCTTGAAGATAAGGCCGCTCCAAAACGAGTCTTGGACTGAGTCCTGGACACTAATGTTCCAGTTCTGGTCAAGGATCTCTTCACAGTCTCACCAGAATTTCAAAAACAATTTCGTGAACTTACTACTGTGAAATGAATTGCTAACATACCCTCAACTCATACTGTACAGATTAACAAGTTGTCTGGTAACGACCGCATGTTCGCACGCAGGACTGGAACACAAATAATGTACAACGAAGACAGACTCATTGTTGTGCATCACAGTCTACCCCTTAGAGTGATTGAAACTAAGGTTGGTGATACAGGTTGGACCATTTGTGGTATTCTAGACTCTGGTTCCAAGGTTATCGCTATACCTCGCTGGATCTGGGAACAGCTTGGACTACCAATCCGATCTGACCAGACGATGAAGATGTCCTCTGCTAATACTAGCATGGACAGTACAATCAGTGTTCTTGAAAATCTTGCACTCGATTTCAATGGAGGTAAAGTCATGCTACAGGTCCAAATCTTGGCCCGTGCTAACTTTGACCTACTACTGGGTTGACCTTTTCATTGCCTAATGAGTGCTAACACAGAAGATTTTCCAGACGGTTCCCAGACAATCACTCTTCGTGACCCTAATATGGACAAGCAGTATACTCTGCCTATGAAACCATGGTCCGAAGATTGTCCACGTTGTCGAGACCGTTTACAGTGTACTAGCCATCAGTCCATTTTGGAGATGGGTTTTTAGATTTTGATGATCCGCTCAATGGCTGAGGAGATATCAGTAATGCTTCCATCGCATCTTTTCTGTCCAATATGCATTTGCCTTCACCTTTGCCGCATTACTCATTTTTATCCTTGATGCAGTCTGTTTTCAATCCAGACGCGCTCGCCACACTTTCTTTGGTTTATTCTTATGATCTCTTTTTGCATGCATTGGCTTATAAGCCTGTTGCAAAGAAAGTTCAGTCTGTTGTGGCTCCAGTTGACAAGGAGTATCAGATTACCCGTTCTCTTCCAGATGATCCACTCACCAGACTACATCCTTTACCTACACATCCTCCTGACTTTGTTCCTGGTGTTCATTTTACACAGGAATGCGCTGACAAATTAGATCTTGATCCCGCAAACTAGCTATGGCCAGAGGAAGTCAAGCTCGTACACTGGCTCCTCCTCGAACATGAAATGGCTTTCGCTTGGATTCCTACCAAGTGAGGTCGCCTCGACAAAAGATACTTCCCCTCTATAAAGATTCCAACTGTCTCTCATACCTCTTGGGCACTTTGCAACATCCCTGTCTCTCCTTCCATGTGGGCTGGTGTGATCCAGATTATTAAAGACCAGATTGCATCCGGTGTCTATGAACCTTCTACCACAGTGCACCGATCTCGATGGTTCTGCGTGTTTAAACAGGATGGCAAATCACTCTGACTTGTACATGATCTCCAACCCCTTAATGCGGTTACTATCTGGGACTCATCCACACCGCCATTCGTGGAACACTTCACAGAGTCTTTCATAGGATATGCCGTTTATGGGATGATGGATTTATTTGCCGGCTATGATCAGTGTCCACTACATCCCGAATCTTGTGACCTCATGACTTTCAATAGTCCGATGGGTCCTCATTGTCTCACCACCATTCCTATGGGATACACAAATGTGGTCCAAATCTATCAAGCAGACATGGTATTTGTTCTTCAGGACGAAATCCCTCTATACACCTACCCTTTCATCGATGACTTACCCATAAAATCTGTCACCATGCATTATCAGAATTCGGATGGTTCATATGAGACCGCTCTGGACAACCCAAACATCCATCAGTTCATATGGGAACATTTACAGGTAGTCCACTGCATCTTGCAACAACTGCAAAATGTTGGTGTGACAGTTTCAGCAAAGAAGTTCATGCTTGCCGCAACAGACACAACTGTCATCAGACACAAATGCACTGCCGACAGTCATATTCCTCACAAGGACAAAGTACAAAAGATTCGTGACTGGCCTCCATGTCAAACACTCACTCATATACGCAGTTTCTTGGGTGTTTGTGGTGTACTCTGCATTTTCATTCGTGATTTCGCTTCTATTGCCTGTCCCCTGGTCAATTTAACCAGGAAGGGTGTTCCTTTTGAATGGGGAGCATCCCAACAACTTGCAATGCAGCGTCTCAAGGATGCTATTTGTCTTTCACCCGCTTTATGTTGTCTGGACTACGAGTCTGGACTCGAAATCTTTCTTGCTGTTGATACCTCTCTCATTGCTGTTGGTTACATCCTGTCTCAGGAAGGTGCTGATGGTAAACAATATCCAAATCACTTTGGTTCTATCAGCCTTATAGAGGTTGAGAGCTGCTATTCACAAGCGAAATTGGAACTTTACAGACTATTTTGTGCTCTATGCGCAGTCCGCATCCTTATATTCAGTGTTGCTAACTTCACAGTCGAAATGGATGCCAAATACGTGAAGGGTATGATTAATAACCCGGATCTTCAACCGAACATGACCATTAACTGGTGGATCGCTGGTATCCTCCTTTTCAATTTTCGTCTTGTTCATGTTCCTGCTACTCGTCATACTGGCACAGACGAACTATCCTGTCATCCTCGGTCCGATGACGATCTGCCTCCTGACAATGATTTTGAGGACTGGTTGGACAATGCATATTCCTTCTCCATTTTTCTCTTAAATGACCGCTTTTCTTCGTTATTTTCGACTGCTTATGCTTCTAGGCTCATTCCACCCACTACACATCATGCTTCGGTCCTGCTTAATGTGGACTCAGACTCGGTTCAAGACGAACCTGTCCTCCCTCAGTCTCCAAAAGCGTTAGCGAAAGAGGATCGCATCACCTGTATTCACGAATTTTTACACATGTGTACCTGTCCCCCTGACCTATCCAACACCGACTATGCTTCCTTCATCAATTCTGCTATGCGCTTCTTCCTTCTCCATGACTCGCTTTACCATCACGAACCTCATGGTCATCATTAGCTAGTAGTACCTATGGAACACCATTATGGACTGATCAGGGAGGCACACGATAGCCTCAGACACAAAGGAGTCTTCTCAGTCTGGACCCGGTTGCTCCAACAGTTCTGGTGGCCAATGTTGGTTGACGATGTCAAGTGGTATATCCAATCCTGCCACGAACGCTAGATCCATCAAACACAGAAGTTCCATATATCCCCTACCGTCCCCATGATTGGCGGTCTATTTCACAAAGTTCACATTGACACTATGGTCATGCCACGATCTGGTGGTTACCGCTTCATCATACATGCCTGATGTACACTCACTGCATATCTGGAGTGATGTATGTTATGGTCCGAAAATGCGACTGCACTCACTTCTTTTATTTTCAAAGACATCCTCTGTCATTGGGGTGTTGTATCTGAGATTGTAACTGACAACGGTTCTACTTTCCTCCAAGCTCTAGACATCCTTGCTTCGTGATATTGCATTCACCATATCTGAATCTCCTCTTACAACTCTCAGGCAAATGGCATGGTTGAATAGTGTCACTTCGATATCTGGGAGGCCATCATTAAAACCACCCTAGAAGGGGAGATTCGCTGGCCAGTGACAGCTCACTCTGTTTTCTGGGCAGAGTGCATCACTATTCTTAAATCAACTGGTCTCTCGCTGTACTTCATGGTACATGGTGTGGAATCACTCTTTCCTTTCGATCTCATAGAAGCTATATTTCTCATCCCCATGCTGGAATCTGATCTAGTTTCTAGATCCGCTTTAATCGCTTGGCGAGCCTCTCAGCTCCAGAAGTGACAAGAAGATATCGATAGCATGCGACAGCACATACTACAGTCACATTTTGTGTCCACTTTCGGACTGGTTGTGTCTATGGGTTGGGAGAGCACAAGGATGTCGTCAATAGCAGACATGGCAATAGTGGTATGTGGATGGTGTAGATGGTGATTGTAAGAAGAAGACGGACTTGGCCACTTTCACGTTTTCATAGTGTCCTGCGGTTCAAACTCAGCGCATCATGTGACTGACTGGGGACAGTTAGTATCCAAGTCCCCCTTGGATGTAGGAGCTCATCGCTTTCTACATTTACAGACTGGTTTCTCACGTCAGTTCAGGTTCTCGTACAGGTACCATCCCTTGTGTTCAAGATGTCCATCGTGTCTTGTGTCGGTCCGATGTCGGTCCATTTCTATCTGTGTGTAGTTCATCAGTCCGAGTCCGATTGACAGTCCGCTTTTCAGTCCTGTTCGTAGTCTGAGTTCAGACATGATCTTTTATTTTCTTATTTTCTTCGACATCTGTCACTTCGAACAAGTCATAAGTCACCTTTCTGTCATAGTCACATCAGTCATAGATTGGATAGTATTCCATTTGGACTACAAATATTCGTTGACAGTTTCATATGGGCCTTTGACTTGATCTTGTGGTGTCCTTTGACAGGACCACATGTTTCTACACAGTCCTGGGAAAATGCCTGGACTATAAAGACTTGTATCATGCATTTGAATAAATCACTTATTGGGTTTCACTTTGTTTTTCAGTTTTCGTTTAAGTCCCTCTCCATTCGTATCCTCACCACTGTTTTGCCTATTCGTCTCTTTGCCATTTGCCATTTGATCTATCGCTGTTTGTTCATCCTTCATAGTTCAATATTTTGGACCATTCATTGACAGTCTGGACTATGCCGGACCAGTCTATCCCAAGCAAGGACTATTGTCTTAGCTATCCCTTCTATCTTGGTTGCCTTTGGAATCCCTGGGACGAGCTTATACTTGCTCCCTTCATTTAGCTCAACTTCACCATTCACCTTGGTGGTCAGCACCCACACACTTATCATCTTTCTTACAGCGCAGCCTACGAAGAGGGTTGCCGCTGAAGAAACCATCATTGACCACAATAAGAGGTGTGACGGGTGTTGCAAGGCATGTGAGTCTTGCATTGGACCCATCAATCAGACGTGTCTCCAATGCAAGCGTGTCAAAGTGCGATGCAACAAGTTGTTGGGCCATGGAAGACCGAAGAGGCAGGAGAGGGGTACTCCAGAAGGAAGTAAGAGCAAGGGCAAAGGCAAGGCCCCAGGTATGTCATTTATATTTTTTGCATTCAGACTGAGCTAACCAGACTGAGCAATCCGACCATGTCAATGCGCCACACTGCCTGTGCGTGAACAAATCGAGATCATTGACAGTGACAAGGAGGCCAAGACAGAGAAGGAGAAGGAGGCGCTGAAGGCTAGGCTGACAGCGAGGAAGCCAGGGTGCGCAACACCCAAGGAGAACACCATCTGGGTGGTCACCCACCTGGAGGCAGCACTCCTGTCGTCGCAAGCTCGAATGAAGGCGATGGAGGCAGAAATGGTGGATATGGCTGCTGAAGTAGCTGAGCAGCTGGTGGAGTTGGCAAGCCTCAAAAGGCTGATGCAGCAGTAGATAGCAGTAGCATAGTCCTGTACAACCTGTATTGGCAATCCAATTGTGTGTCCATGTCTGTGTCTGAATCCGATGTGATCCCTAAGTGAGGAAAAGAAAGTATAAGAACAAGTGTAAAGGCTTTTATCACACTGAAAACGAAGGTACAACACCAGAGTGCGAGCTACCACTCGGCTTGTCTTCGTTGATCATCTTTTGGCATCTATACTTCACTGGATCATAGATAGGATTGAGGAGTCCATAACAGGACAAAAACTGGACTGAGAATGAAGATGAAACACAATGTGTGCTTTCAGAGTTATGGTGCATTCGAATAAAATGGTACGTAGAGATGGAGAGAAACTTTTCATGATATGTTTGTTAGGACTGTTTTCTGATTGATCGGAATGAGAGATTGTATAGTAGAGAGTCTGTTTGTTTTTTGGTTTAGTGATGTTTTTATGTGATATCAGAGACACTGGACAAAAACCAGGATGAAATGGAGGTCACTGGTCTAAGCATGGGGTAGAACTGATACGAGGAAACAATATTTTTAGAGGTCGAGGGAGACTTAGTCTTCGAAGACTACATCCTCTGCCTTATTGTCGTCATGTTTGACGTCATGTTTGGCTTTGAATTTGTTAATATCTTTATTGGTCAGTGTGGTCAAATCGGTAACCGGAATCACAATCTTCATCCTTGAAAAGTAGGGTAGCAGGCGAAAGGTTGCATACCTCAACTTAGAGATGGCGCTGTCTAACTCTGCCAGAAGGTATGATCCTCCAATAGTTCGGTGAAGAACCACCATTGGACCTAAGTACCTTGGTTTTGTCTTTCAGTTTAACTCTTTTTCAATCCAAGTATTTTGGACCAAAACGAGATCGCCAGGACTGTACTCGGTAGTTCGAATCCAATTTTTGAAATGTGCCTCAAACTATTTGATGGATGTGAAACATGACTGTAGTACGCGCTGTTGCATACTGTCAATATCTTCTTGTTGCTTCTGGAGCTGAGAGGCTCGCCAAGTGATTAAAGCAGATCTAGAAACTGGATCAAATTCCAGTGTGGGGACAAGAAACGTAGCTTCTGTGAGATCGAAAGGAAAGAGCAGTTCAACACCATGTACCATGAAGTATGGTGAGAGACCGGTCAATTTAAGTATAGTGATGCACTCTGCCCAGAAAATGGAGTGAGCTGTCGCTGGCCAGCGAATCTCCCCTCCCAGGGTGGTTTTAACGATGGCCTCCCAGACATCGAAGTGACACTGTTCAACCATACCATTTGCCTGAGAATTGTAAGGGGAGATTCGGATATGGTGAATGCGATATCATGAAGCAAGGATGTCTAGAGCTTGGAGGAAAGCAGAACTGTTGTCAGTTACAATCTTGGATACAGCACCCCAACGACAGAGGATGTCTTCAAAAATAAAAGAAGCAAGTGTGGTCACATTTTCGGACCATAACATATGCCACTCCAGATATGCAGTGAGTGCACATTGGGCATGTATGATGAAGTGGTAACCACCGGATTGTGGCATAACCATAGTGTCGATGTGAACTTTGTGAAATAGACCACCAATCATGGGGATGGTAGAGGATATATGGAACTTCTGTGTTTGACGGATCTGGCATTTGTGGCAGGATTGGATATACCACTTGACATCGTCAACCAACATTGGCCACCAGAACCATTGGAGCAACTGGGTCTGGACTGAGAAGACTCCTTTGTGTCCGAGGCTATTGTGTGCCTCCCTGATCAGTCCATAACGGTATTCCATAGGTACTACTAGCTGATGACGACCATGAGGTTCGTGACGGTAAGGTGAGTCATGGAGAAGGAAGAAGCACATAGCAGAATTGATGAAGGAAGTGTAGTCGGCATCGGATAGGTCAGGGGGACAGGTACACGTGTGTAAAAATTCGCGAATACGGGTGATGCGATTCTCTTTCGCTAACGCTTTTGGAGACCAAGGGAGGACAGGTTCATCTTGAACTGAGTCTGAGTCCACATTAAGCAGGACCAAAGCATGATGTGTAGCAGGTAGAATGAGCCTAGAAGCATAAGCAGTCGAATATAACAAAGAAGCGATCGTTTAAGAGAAAAATGGAGAAGGAATATGCATTGTCCAACCAGTCCTCGAAATCATTGTCAGGAGGAAGATCGTCATCAGACTGAGGACGACAGGATAGTCCATCTGTGCCAGTATAACGAGTAGTAGGAACATGAACAAGATGAAAATTGAAAAGGAGGATACCAGCGATCCACCGGTTAATGGTCACATTTGGTTGAAGATCCGGGTTATTAATCATACCCTTCATGTATTTGGCATCCATTTCGACTGTGAAGTTAGCAACACTGAAGATAAAAATGCAGACTGCGTGTAGAGCACAAAATAGTCTGTAAAGTTCCAATTTCGCTTGTGAATAGCAGCTCTTAACCTCTGTAAGGCTGATAGAACCAAAGCGATTCAGATATTGTTTACCATTGGTACCTTCCTGAGATAGGATGTAACTGACAGCGATGAGAGAGGTATCGACAGCAAGAAAGATTTCGAGTCCGGACTTGTAGTCCAGACGATGTAAAGTGGGTGAAAGACCAATAGCATCCTTGAGATGCTGCATTGTGAGTTGTTGGGATGCTCCCCATTCAAAAGGAATACCCTTCCTGGTTAAATTGACCAGGGGACGGGCAATAGAAGCGAAATCATGAATGAAAATGCAGAGTACATTGCAAACACCCAAGAAACTACACACATGAGTGAGCGTTTGACATGGAGGCCAGTCACAAATCTTTTGTACTTTGTCCTTGTGAGGAATACGACTGTTGGCAGTGCATTTGTGTCTGATGACAGTTGCGTCTGGTGTGGCAAGCACGAACTTCTTTGCTGAAACCATCACATCAACATTTTGCAGTCGTTGCAAGATGCGGTGGACAATGTGTAAATGTTCCCAAATGAACTGATGGATGTTTGGGTTGTCCAGAGTGGTCTCATATGAACTGTCCGGATTCTGATAATGCATGGTGACAGATTTTATGGGTAAGTCATCGATGAAAGGGTAGGTGTATAGAGGGATTTCATCCTGAAGAACAAACACCATGTCTGCTTGATAGATTTGGACCACATTTGTGTATCCCATGGGAATGGTGGTGAGACAATGAGGACCCATCAGACTATTGAAAGTCGTGAGGTCATGAGATTCAGGATGTAGTGGATGCTGATCATAGCCAGCGAATAAATTCATCATCCCATAAACGGCATATCCTGTGAAAGACTCTGTGAAGTGTTCCATGAATGGCAGCATGGATGAGTCCCAGATAGTAACCACATTAAGGGGTTGGAGATCATGTACGAGTTGGAGTGATTTGCCATCCTGTTTAAACATGCAGAACCATCAAGATCAGTATACTATGGTAGACGGTTCGTAGACACTGGATGCAATCTGGTTTTTAATAATCTGGATTGTGCCAGCCCACATGGAAGGAGGGACAGGGATGTTGCAAAGTGCCCAAGAGGTATGAGAGACAGTCAGAATCTTTACAGGGGGGAATTATCTTTCGTCGAGGTGACCTCACATGGTAGGAATCCAAGCGAAAGCCATTTCGTGTTCAAGGAGAAGCCAGCATACAAGCTTGACTTCCTCTGGCCATAGCCAGTTTGCAGGATCAAGATCTAATTTGTCAGCATGTTCCTGTGTAAAACAAACACCAGGAACAAAGTCAGGAGGATGTGTAGATAAAGGATGTAGTCCGGCGAGTGGATTGTCTGGAAAAGAACAGGTAATCCGATACTCCTTGTCAACTGGAGCCACAATGGACCGAACTTTCTTTGCGACAGGCTTATAAGCCAATGCATGCAAAAAGAGATTGTATGAATAAACTGAAGAAAGTGTGGCGAGCGCATCTGGATTGAAAACGGACTGCATCAAGGATAAAAACAAGTAATGTGGCAAAGGTGAAGGCAAATGCATATTGGATAGAAAAGATGCGATGGAAGCGTTATTGATATCTTCCCAGCCATTGATTGGATCATCAAAATCTAAAAACCCATCTCCAAAATGGACTGATGGCTAGTATACTATAAATGGTCTCGACAACGTGGACAATCTTCGGACCATGGTTTCATAGGCAGAGTATACTGCTTGTCTATATTAGGGTCATGAAGAGTGATTGTCTGGGAACCATCTGGAAAATCTTCTGTGTTAGCACTCATTAGGCAATGAAAAGGTCAACCTAGTAGTAGGTCAAAGTTAGCACGGGCCAAGATTTGGACCTGTAGCATGACTTTGCCTCCACCAAAATCAAGTGCAAGGTTTTCAAGAACACCGATTGTACTGTCCATGCTAGTATTAGCAGAGGACATCTTCATCATCTGGTCAGATTGGATTGGTAGTCCAAGCTGTTCCCAGATCTGGCGAGGTATAGCGATAACCTTGGAACCAGAGTCTAGAATACCACAAATGGTCCAACCTGTATCATCAACCTTAGTTTCAATCGCTCTAAGGGGTAGACTGTGATGTGCAACAATGAGTCTGTCTTCATTATGCATTATTTGTGTTCCAGTCCTGTGTGCGAACATGTGGTCGTTACCAGACAACTTGTTAATCTGTACAGTATGAGTTGAGAGTATGTTAGCAATTCGTTTCACAGTAGTAAGTTCACAAAATTGTTTTTGAAATTCTGGTGAGACCGCGAAGAGATCCTTGACTGGAACTGGAACATTAGTGTCCAGGACTCGGTCCAAGACTCGTTTTGGAGTGGCCTCGTCTTTGAGGGTGAAGGAATATTTGTACTGTGTGGATGGAGAGAAATTCTGGTTAGTCCCAGGTACTCATGGGGGGATGTTACTTGGTGTGTTTGTATGTGCATTGTCCAGATCAGACACAAACCAACCAGGACCAGGTTGAGTAGTAGATGTGCCATTAGAGTTTCGAAGAGCGCTACATAACGGAGAGGAAGAATCGCTAGTGCTGACTGAGATTGGAGCAGATGAGGATGATGAGGGTGGTAAGGGTGAAGCACTTTGCATTGTCTACTGCAGCTCAGGGGATAAAAGTTCTTCAGACATGGCAGCTGTGCGATAATCTGGTTTCTTAAGCAGTGGTATCTGAACATCGTCAAAGCGAACTCATTTTCCCTTCTCTTTGGACTCTTTGTCTACCTGAAAAGTAGCCCATGCCTGAACAAGGTATGGTTGGAATTCTTCATTGGCAGCGACAGGAATAGAGTCCGAATCTGGACTCAGTTCCTTCATGTAGAAAGCGGAGGAGTCAATGTTGAGGATTGCTGGGGTAGCAGGGTACATGGTAGACAGGATACTGGCAGTGATATGGGGAGGTGCATCTCTAGTGAATCCTGTAGAAGATGCAGATGTGGATGCCATAGCTGCATTTGACTGTCCAGAGGAATGAGCATAGTCAATACCATCCTTGAGACATCTACCTCCTGGTGTGTGAGGTATGTCGGATCCATCTGGCATATAGACACGATTGTCCTTTCCCCTAATAATTTTCCCTGCATTGAGGTACTCCACATGTTACGATTTCATACATTTATTGATGTCTGTTCCTTCTCTCTCTTCGACTCGTGGTCCGCCGATGGCATGGTAGACCTACCTTTACTTACAAATACTCACTTCTTACCCTCAGCCCCGCTTCTTGGAACTTGACCCTTTTGTAACTCATTCATTCTGCCGATTCATCTTCTGACTCTTCTCTTCCATACGGCAGAACCTTTCTCAATTAACCTCCATCAGTCTATCTCATTCAATTCTCTTCCATACTGATGGAGGTACGTTGAGTCAGAATGTCTCTTGCGGACTCGTATCTCCTCTGGTCGACTCTCTTATGTCAACCACGTGTCCCCTATTCTTCGTACTTCTAGATGGTTCTCTAGCCTTCCACGCTTAGTCATCATCTAGTATTTATACCCAGACGAGCCCTGTAGTCCTTACTTTTGATCTACGCAATTCACGCTGATCATCGTCCTAAGAGCGATTCTCTTAGTCCTCGACCAAGAACTCCACTCGCTGTCCGATTGACAGTTAGACGACTACAAACCCTTGACTTTCATCCCCAGAGACTAGTAGTAGTGTGCGACTCTTCGTGAGGTCCTCGTGCTAGTCCTCTGTGAACGCTCTTGGACACTGTGAGGCATCCTGCGTAACACCACACAGGTAGGACAATTCTTTGCAAAATGCCCATGACTAGCACAGAATTTACAGGCAGGATCCATTGATCTAGCCATAACGTTGGTCTCAGCCTTGATGGCCAGACTCGGATTGTACATTTGTGGTGGACCAGATGGATGCGAATGCTGATTGGGATTGGAACGTGAAGGACTGTAGGATTGCTGAAAACAGGGCATCACGTCTGACGCAGACAGACTAGATTGAAGTGCTGATCCTGTCAACAAGAATTTGGTAGCACTTATGACATCATTCATTGGGTACGGATCATTGGGATGGATGTCCAGTTTGACGATCGTGAGGCGATGACATATGCGATCCTGTAAGAACGCCAGAAACCCTGTCAAGAAAATCATGTTTCGCTCCATTTCGGAGAGCTTATGGTTAGCAATTAAGAGTGCAGATACTTTTGTGAACTTCCTGGTATATTCACCCAGGTCGTCCTGATTATGCATCTGCTTCTTATGGTAGTCCTTGACAAGATACTAGATGTCAGCATGATAATATTGCATACTACCTTCACATCCTAGATAGAGTTTCTTGACTGCTTCAACAAACTCTTTCCAATCAGCAGGATCAGCCACTACTTCCGGTAATGTTTCCCATACTTCAGCTTCTTTGAGGTCCACATATCGAATAGCTGCTTTGACCTTATTAGGCTCATCGAGTCTGGCTTGATCACTGAGCTGCTCGATATCTTCTAAGTACCAAGGAAGCTGGGATGGCATTTTACCATCAAATTTAGGCGTGTTTTGAGTACCTCTAAGAGGCATAAGGAAAACCTGCAGTTGGTTAGCCATTGGACCAAAATGAACCTGTAGAACCTGGGGTGAAGGACTGTTTAATCTGATCGGACTAGAAGTAGATTGCGACGAGACAGATACGAGCGAAGGAGGATTGACTGGAGAAGAAGGGGACGAATCCTGCTGAAGAACAGGAGGGAATTTGGTTTGATCAAAGAGAAAAGCAAGTGATGGCGAGGGGGAATGATCTCGAGTGATTGATGATGATTCATGAGCGGATAGAGGTAATAGCAGCAAAAGCTGAGGTGATACCGGAGATCGATGACGTGATGACAGATGGTTGTCAGGTAGCGTAGAGGTCATAAAACCACCGGGAAAGAAGGGTGAGTCTATGATAGGTAACGTTGACAGACTGATGAAGTTGTGATGTGCGTGGTCCAGAGTGACCGGTGTAGGAGCTCGTCGCTCTCTACGTTTACAGACCGGTTTCTCGCAGCCGTTCAGGTTCTCGTACAGGTGCCTTCCGTCGTGTTCAAGATGTCCATCGTGTCTCGTGTCGGTCCGATGTCGATCCATTTCTATCCGTGCGTATTTCGTCAGTCCGAGTCCGATTGATAGTCCGCTTTTCAGTCCTGTTCGTAGTCCAAGTTCAGACACGATCCTTTATTTTCTTATTTTCTTCGACATCTATTACTTCGAACAAGTCATAAGTCACCTCTCTGTCACAGTCACATCAGTCACAGAGCGGACGGTATTCCATTTGGACTACAAATATTCGT
>JBBPKV010000266.1:0-14277 GCA_038089455.1 Tylopilus cf. leucomycelinus
CCTTGTGAAATAGACACACTTTACCATCGTCCAGCTTGTCAGAGCACCTATAGGATTCCACTTAAGAGTGTCTTCCACGGCATGCACATGTAGTACCCACCAGAATAACTCCCACCCACCAATATCCATGGCGTTGTGTCGGGCTTGACGTTATCGCCCCCAGGCATGGGCAGATTAACATTCCACACAAAGTAGTCGAAGTCTTCGATAGCTTGTTGGATTGTCAGCAGCTCGAGGCTCTGTGAAGTGAGGTTGTCGTATGGATTGGAGTACCCGAAGAAACGGTGCTCGATGACGACAGTGGCACCACCCTGTTGCTGGGCAATCATCCCATTGATGGTCTTGTTGGTGAGGTAACCTTCGTAGCCTGGAGAATTGTTAGGAGACCACATGAAGGGTGGAACTTTGAGAAGGATACCTTCGGCGTTGATCTCCCCTGGAGTCGTGATTATGACAGGACCACCTAGATTGATTGATAAGGACATACCTTCAATGAAGAGGCAAGGAGGGAGATATACCAGGTTCGTAGAATTCCCAGTTCGCCCAGTACCGTTGCTGGAAGGTGCCTCGGTCAGGATTGTTATGATCGATCAGTTGATCGAAGTGATATACGGTCGTGAGCGGAGGTAGAGCTGTCCCGTTCTGGCTCACGGCTGAGTGTCCGCTGATGGAAACGCGGTGCATAGTAGGTCTTCTGCGTAGCATGACATCTGGAATCAACGCATCTGTAACGGATAAGAAGAGCAGGGCAGCCAGCAGGGTACCGAGTACCATTGCTGCAAGAAGGTCGCTAGCAGGTGTATCTGCGCGAAAAAATGCCAGACGCGGCCCAGCTTTTATTCACGAACCGGGATACACATGATGTAACCCAAAATTATGGATCTAGTCGTCTCAGCCGAAATAGTCGGGATGACAAGTCAGTGTCCCGCACTACTAGTACTGCCGCAGTTCAACGCATTGTCGTATTCACATGCATGCAACTTACACATGGCACTCCCATCCCTTTTCTAACGGGTTAACACGTCGGCTCTCCAACGGGCTTTGCCCTACCCATGTGCCACGCAGCTCGGCCAAGCGAAAACGCCGTCACGCGTCCCCGGAGCAGCGACGCGTATGAGCGAGTATGTTTTTATGGGAGAGAACAGGAGGGGATAGGTGACAGCGTACTAGCTCAAGCCAAGAAGACACCGTTTAGACAAGCATATCTTCATCAAGGCAATAAGCAAGCCTCGTCTCCATGCTTCGTGTACTTGCCCGTCTGAATGGCAACGATACCCTTCCCTTTGATCAGGCCAGGGCAGCGGCACCCATTCCGACCACAAAACCCGACGTACCCGAGTCGTCGATCGTATGGGCGATAAGGAGCGAAGAGTACCCGCCGAATCAGCATGTGAACACCGCGCGAGCCTGGGGCCAAAGCGCAGGCGCTGAGCCTGGGAGCGTTTACGGCACCTCGACATTGTGAGCTTGAAAAGAGATACTCACGTGGGCCCTTTTCGGCGATGCCCGTTGCCTGAGGGACCTGGCGGCCAGAAGAAATGCCAGGGGTGGCGACAGGAGCTTGTCGAAACGTCTACTTGGCGGCAAGAAGAATAGGTTTACGACACGAAGCACCTAGTACTCCTGCCAAGTGGACCGGCCATCGGTGTTCGTCGTCCAACGGGTACTGCCGGTGCGATAGGATAACGTCTTGGTCACCGAAACATCATCTGACTCCAAGACCATCTTCCCACCACTGGCAGTCTTTCCTTTTTTCGTCCACTTCCGGGATCCAGAACCGAAATCTAGTCCGCACTAGGCACGAAAAAAAAGGAAGCCAGCGATCGTGGGCCTCTCGCAACATCCTTGTGTAGCAGATATACTGTGTCCATCGCCCATTTAACCTTGCTCGCTTTTGTAGCCGCGGGTTATCAGCGCCGTCCAGGACGATGTCCAAAGCAAACTCGGGGGATCAAGATCGTGCCCCTCTCTTGGACTCGAAATTCGCCCCTCGACTCCTACATCCATCTTTCTCCCAGACATGGGTCGTTGTCACCGCTATGATTACGCAGGCAGTCCTCTGCGGCTTCGTATGGGCTTTTGTCGGAGTCCTGATGGGCAACAAGATCATCGCGCTTCCAGATGGCGTGGCTCACTGGGTTCGCAATAACCCAAGTGAGACAAACATGCTGATAACCGCGATGTCCACCGTGCTTGGAGTAACTACATCATGGCAAGTCCTATTCTGGTTGCATTCTACGTGGATGAGACTCAACTAGCTAGACAGCCTTTTGGGAATCACCGCCCAATACGCGCTAACGTTTCGTCTTTCCCGCGCGATCGACTTGTCGATCGTGACAGCTTGGATCCAGCTCGCCAGGAATTCCCTCTTTTTTCGACCTCGCCGTCACCTGTGGTGGACACTCTTATCTCTGTTCTGGGTCCTCTCGATCCATTTTTTGACGACATCGTACGTGAAAACTGCTTGTAATAGCATCGTTTCTGGTCTTAATGTACAATTTACAGGTGGTCGAATCTGTTGACCCCTGAAATTGTCGTCCAACAGTTCCCAGTGGCTGGACGGGACCTTGACTTTCTGAACCCCACCCTATCTAACTATACTTTCGCGCACATAGAGTTGCCGTTTATCAGTCCGACGGCTGAGAATCTCACTCTGACCCCCAAAAGCCTTGGATTCTGTGAGCTAAATAATCTCGTGTGGCGATTGTGGACACTCTGACCCTTGAGCAGTGGCCAACATCACTGGCTACCTTTCTCAGGCAGGAAGATCAGCTGCATCGGTATCCATCGATCCCGGATACGTTGCTTTCATTGGCCCATTTAACACATCAACAGGCAAGTATGAACTCAAACGTTCTAGAGCGCCGAACGAAGCTAACGATAGTAACCAGGGGGATTAAGTCCCATCCCTCCCCAAGAACTACCCTCCAGCTTCCCTGCTCTGTCAGAGAACCACCAAGGACTCTCCACGTCATATACATTTGTGCAGCAAGGATATACTGCAAATGTATCATGTAGACAGTCGTCCTCTCCGATTATCTTGTTGAACAACACCGCTTTGGTGGAACGCACGTTCAAGACGTCCCTTGATCAATTTGATTACACCATCGAGACATGGTCCTGGAGCACGAACTGCTCTAGGAACGAAGAATATTGTTAGTACTTGCTAACGCTTTGCTTGATAGTCCGATCTGACGTTTCTCGTAGACACAGGGGAAGTAGATATCTTGAAGGGCAATGGTAGTGTGATCGGGAACGGACTCTTCGCAACTTCAGTGTGCTTTTACCAAAACTTTTCTGGTCCGTCAAGCCAGTCTTTCCGTAAGTTCTCCCGAAGCTTGAGTCCGCGCGCTGATCTGAATATTCCATGCTACGGCAGTGCTGCTTATGCAATCGCCGAATAATTCTGGTTACAGCACTTCCTACTTTGTAGCCAATCCCAATTCACCGATTGTCTGCCAATTCACTCCGATGGTCACTACTTTGCGAGTACAATACAATGAAAGCGGGACCACAACCATCGACACTGTCCTGGACCAGACCATACTTCCAGAAGATTCGTGGCCTTTGGCCTCGATCCAGGGTGCGGTGATTTGGGCAGCGTATCTTTTCGCTCAAGGACCATATTCAAATTCATTTGCCGATGACCCTCTTGAAGCGGTGTACTTGCTAGATCAGTCTCCTAACCCTGACGTCATGCCAGTCGTGGTAAGGAGATGTGCGGCTCTTGTCCGTTATATCCGCTTAATAACCCAACAGGAACAATACCTGCGAGGAATCTTCGAGTATATGGGATCTGTAATGCTTTCGTCCGGTCATACATCGTCAGCGCTGACAACGCTCAATAGGTCACACGTGGTTCTATCGAGTCGTCCCTATTATCCGACGGGCAGCCTCTTCCTGATAATATGACCATTCCAATTAGTGGTACCAGGAACGTGCAAACCATGGGGTGGAAGTCTCACCCACGAACGCACGGTATAGCCCTCTCAGTGGTCACGCTGGTCACGCTGGCAACTTTGACGTCCGGCATTTACGCGTTTTTGGAAGCTCAGCGCCAAAGCGCGGTTCGTGGCCCATCCGAGAGGGGGGGCAATACCACTGCTTTCGATCCGACGAACATCATGGACATCCTGGTGGCGTCGTCCATGGGAAACCTTGCAAATATCCTGTCTCGGCCCAATGGTGAAGGGGGATCCGAGAAATTGAAGGTGGAGCTCACTGTGACAGAGGGGGGTCAATATGTGTTGAACGCCCGTGCTGACGACGCCATCGATGTCGCCAGCAAGGCCGAGTCTGCTTTAGGAGCGTGAGGAGCCTACGACCGCTGCCATCACTTGTTTATCGAGCCCTCGATCTTCTTTTGACTTTACTCCTACCCAGCTCATCCCTTCTCCACTGGTCTTTCCTCATCAGTTGTATGCCTGCCTTCTTGGGGTTTCTGTGTTACCCTCGCTTGTTGATCTGTACACATGTGATATACTGGTTGTAACTCTTCCACCCTCGCCCAAAGTTAATATCCGGCCATAGTGCGCCACATCTACTTGGAAGCCATCCCCGACGACGAGCGGACGGCATTGTTTACTGCGAAGTCCATCCAAGACGTTCGTGGCACGGTACGTCCCGACACGTAGCCGTGTACAACACCCTTTTCCAGATTAGCGCTTCGAAGGGCCATGAGTACCTCCATAGGGAAACCTACTCCACATCGGTTACCCTACATACTCTAATGAAATCGAAACACGCAAACGAACAGCAAACACTGTGACCCCCTATATATAGGCGGTAGTGTTTTACAATGATCCGCATGATTACGTAGAATTTTCGAGACCTCCAGCCTGCCGGCTGCGGGTGCATTGACATCATCTCTAGCTTCAAGCGGATCGCTGAACCCGAAGAACATAGTCCAGGACAGACCTCAGCCTGCAGAGATGCTAAAAAAAAGGGTGTGCTAGATTTGCATTCCATCAGTACGAGTTTCGTCCCAAAGATGTGAGCCTACGAACAGCGACAACGTGCGTGAAGTATCCACGACCAGCGAAACAAACATGCCGGGGTTTGTAGTCTTAAGACTGTAACTTTCGGGCGGATTTGCTTCACCATCGTCCAGCTCTGAGAGCATCGATCTCGGTCTGGGTGCGCCTAGAATTGAATCGAGAAAGAAAAAAACAAACTCTCGGTTTCGCAGGGTGTCTGCAGCGTTGGACAAACAATGGGTCGACACCACCCTAGGCCGGCCAACATGGTCAGCCCAGTCGTTTGCGAGTCCGACGGTGGCACTGTTCCCGCCTGGGCAGAGGGGATGGATCAGGAATGGGAACAGGAATCGGCGCCGTGAAAGGATCGACGGGGATCCGCGTTCAAGTTGGTGAGACAGTGGGCGTCCGACTTAATTCGGGAGGACACAGCTAGTAGGAAGTCAGTACGCGTTGCATCCATTCCCGATTGGTTTACACCTTCCGCGTTCTTGGAAGGGAGAACGTTTTCTTGCCTAACTCTCCCATGTAGAAACAAAGGCGACGCCGAACAATCTTTTCAGTAGATCAAGGGGCCCAGGCCCGGGACTGGTCTCTTCATGTCCGAAACAAAACAACGTGTGGCCAATCTATAATGTCGCCATCCCAATGTGCCCTTGATCCGCCATCTTCTGGGTGGTCTAGATCCTCCTTTGGCCCACATCAGACGCCTTCCCTCGCTACTTGCCTCCTCCCGAACCAATTAGAACGGAATGTAATATCTCACGCACTTGAGTCAGCCGCTCTTCGACACTGCAGCAGCAGCCTTGTCTTGCGCAAGGCTATGCCACATGTATCTGTTCCCCCCTCCGATACTTCTATCCCTCACACCCTTCACATCCCGGTCCCTGACCTGGGCTTTGTTCGGACTCGGTTCTACGCGGCACGATCCGACTGCCCTCGTCTCAGCATCGGCCCCGGGAGAATACCGCGCTTACACTCGTCACATTGGCGCTCAACCCACACAGCTTACAGCACCCGCGCACACCCATTACCCATAATACCTGTACACAGCTATGTACCCACTGGAATGGTGTTCTGTTCTGGCTGTCCCGATGAGGTATGCGCATGCAGGAAGTGGTTCCTAACAGAATCTTCCGCTCCCATGAGTCCGTCATCCAGGTACCTATTTAACCTTGCTCACTGTCTTAGCAATGACCATCAGCCCCGTCCATTTTCATGTCCAACTTAGAAGCCCAGTATCATGCTCCTCTTTTGGAGAAAATCCATGCACCTCGACTCCTGCGGCCCACCTTCTCCCGTACATGGATTACTATCGTCGCCATGTTCATGCAGGCGGTTCTGTTTAGTCTCACGTGAACTTTTTCTGGAGTCACGATCGTCAAGAAAACTATCCGGCTTCCAGATAACTTGGCCAGTTGGACTCTCAAAAACCCATCTGACACAAACATACTCGTAACAGTGACGTCCACTGTGCTCGGATTAATTGGATCATGGTAGGTCCTTTTCCAGCTGCATAGTGTGTGGATGAGACTCACTAGCCACGCAGCCTTTTGGGGATCACCGTCCAACACGCGCTAACATTTCGCCTTTCCCGTGGGATTCGCTTGTCTATGGCGACAGCATGGATTCAACTAGCTAGAAACTCCATCTTTCCCCACCCTCGCCGTCATACATGGTGGACGCTTCTATCTGTGTTATGGGTCGCCGTGGTTCACTTTCTAACAACAGCGTACGTGACATTGCCAGTGGGATAGCATCACGTTCAACATGGACTTTCAACTTGCAGATGGTCGAGCTTGTTGACGCCCGTACCTGTTGTTCAAAATTTTACGTCGACTGGATGGGAGCTCGACTTACTCGAACCTGCCGTTTCCGATCTTCTCTTTACCCACGCACTCCTCCCGTCCGTCGCTCCAACAAGCCGGAACTTCTCTCTAACCCCAGAGAGCTTCGGATTCCGTGAGCTCGATGATTGTGTGTGATGATTGTGTAACCCTGACTCCGGAGCAGTGGCCAACATCACAGGTTACCTTTCTCAGGCAGGGAGATCCGCAGTTTCGGTTTCCATCAATAAGGATTATCCTGCTTTCATAGGCCCGTTTAACTCATCAACAGGCAAGTATGGACTTGATTTGTGGAGCGCTCAAGGGATAACGTATGATGACAAGGAGGAGCGAATCCCATTCCTGCCCAATATCAACTCACCGATTTTCCAACTCTCCCAGTGGACTACCGGGGACTTTCCACTTCATATACGCTCAGGCAACAGGGATATACAGCAAATATATCATGCAGGTCGTCGTCTTCTCCAACTATCACTCTGAAGAACACCGCTTCAACGGACCGTACATTCGAGAGCTCTCCAAGCCCTTTTGATTACAACCTCAACACATGGTCTTGGAGTACGAAATGTTCCGGGAACGGAGATTATAGTGCGCACCTCCATCGCTCTGCGGGGTTGCTTGGTTGAGTATTTTTTCAGGTACAGGGGAGGTAGATGTCTTGATGAGTAAAAACGGTCGCATCGGAAATGGACTCTTCGCGACTTCGGTGTGCTTTTACCAGGATTTTTCTGGCCCATCGAATAAGTCTTTCCGTGAGTTTTCCACTTTCTCATGGCCCATGTGGTCTAAATACTCCGTGGTACGACAGTGGTCCTTATGCAGTCGCCAAATAATACGGGCTACAGCGAGTCCTACCTCGGAACTAATCCCAGTATGCCGATTGTCTGTCAGTTCACTCCGATGGTCACCACTCTGGAAATACAATACGATCAAAGTGGTCTTGTCAATATCGAAAATGTCCTGGAACGAGCTTCCCTTCCTGATGATTCATGGCCATTAGCTTCTCTACAAGGTTTCGCAATTTGGGCAGCATATTTCCTCGCCCAAGGACAATATTCGAACTCATTCGCCGATGACCCTCTCGAAGTGGTGCAACTGCAGGGTTTCCAGCTTCCCAACAATGATATCACACCACTCTTGGTGAGCAGAAGCGCGACTCTTGCTCAGTACGCTGGTCTTAAAAGTCAAACAGGAACAATACCTGCGAGGAATTTTCGAGTATATGGGCTCTGTAATGCTTCCCTCTAATCTTTGATCAATGGCTAACAACGTTCAATAGGTCATACGTGGCACCATCGAGTCCCACCTATCACCCAACGGGCAGCCTCTTCCTGAAAATATGGTCCTTCCAATCAGCGGCACCATGAGCGTCCATTCCATCGGGTGGAAGTCTCACCCACGAACGCAAAGTCTGGCCGTCGCAGCCATCTCGCTGGTGACCATAATGACAGTAGCATCTGGTATTTTCGCGCTCCTGGAAGCCCAGCGCCAGAACATGGATCCGCCCCAGCAAGACGGTACCGAAACCTTCAACCCGACAGACTTGATGGATGTCCTGGTGGCGTCGTCCATGGGAAGTCTTGCAAACGCACTCTCTCAGCCCAAGGACGAAGAACTTCGCGATAAATTGATGGTTGAACTTGGCGTGACGACCAAGGGCCAGTCTGTACTGAATATCTGCGCTGATGACCCCGAGTCGGACGCCACCGACCCAGAGGCTTGAATTTTCTCATTCGGGCATACGTTGGGATTTGGAGCTGTCATTTGTTGCGCGGGTGACCCCCGCGAGGTCGTGTTTTGGGGCTCGTTTTTTCGCGTGATACGCTTTCCTTTATTTTATGTAGTAGTTTGTGTCTATCCTCCGGTTGCTGCGTGGGTATCGGCGCATAGGTCATGATCTTTTTTGGTTGGTACATGTTGTGAGCAATACGAGCCAGGATCTCGTCATCATAATGGTAATGATGTTCACAGGAAGTTGGTCCGCTCACGCGCCAAATCCACACAGCTCAAGTAAGGGTAACTTGAGACTCTAGACCCAATCATACGCTCAATCCTTATGTCGAGCGAAGGCGTAAGTTTCTGGAGATCAGCATTGCCATTGTAAATTTTTCGTCTGTATTTCATGGCCAAGTTAGCCTCACGTCAAGGAAGATGTCAGCCACGATGTCAATTGTTCTATCGTCCTGTCGTTCTTCCTTTGCTCTCGACGGTCGCATCAGGTTTAAGAGTCTGAGAACTACGTCTGGTAAGCGCTTCGTTGAGTCGCACCGCTCACCACCCATGTGACATGCAGCACTGTCATATCCCCACCGTTGATGTTCGTTGTAGCTGGCCTCCACAGCAAGCGACGTCCGTACAGCGGTACTGTCAAGCCCAGAGAGACGATCAGGAAACAAGGTATCCAGCGGCTCAGCCAGCTTCCTGGCGAGTCGCATTCGCATAGACACCCCCGACGCGTCAACCTTTCAGTTGCAGCTTCCTCCGCAGCTCAGGCCGCACCTCGTCCTTCAGGACAACCAAGGATGCTTCGTAACGACAGCGACAGAGACGCTTGGAACCGAACCCAGAAAGCTGGACATACGTTGATCAAGGTCTCCTTTGGCCGTGTTGCTCCTCCTCGAATTCGCAGGTTTATACCGAAGCCGCTGGTCCTCGTCGAAAGGATGAAAGCTCGCCAACTCCTGCTCGATCTGGCGTCGCCTGATGCGTCAGAATCTCGCGTTGCGTCCGCGTCGTTTTCTGTGACCACTCCCCTTTCGACGCATGTGACCCCGCCCACTCGCCGAAAGCCAACGCGCAGTACTCTTTTAGCCGACTCTTCGTCTAGCAGTTTTTCTGTTCTGTTGTCTTTGCAGAATGATGGCTCGTTCCACAGTGGCTTTGGGATGATATCTCGAGCGGTGAGACCCTCGTCGGTCGCCACCCTGGACGATAGCTCCGCCAGCACAGATACATTCGTCGCTGATTCTCCCTGCTGTCTCAAAGAGGCCTCCAAAGTACCGCCCCTGGTCGCGACAACCGACACTACCCCCATGCAACTACACATCGAATCTAATCCCTGGGAGCAAAGTGTATCGCACATAAACATCCCGATACCTGTCGATTCAATGGCTCCAGACTTGGTGCACCAGACTCAACACTTGCTCGATACTTTTGAACCTGCCGAGACCAGCACGCCTTTCACATCAAGTCAAGCAGTGACCTACGACGACCCACCAGCGATGGCATTTATCACCTCCGTTGTAGACCCGACTCGTGTATCAGAGCAGATACACCCTAGCGAGTCCTCCGGTAGCACCGGGATCGCGTCTCCTACCTCTCGTGTTGTGTACCCATTCAACGCACCCACGGGCACTTACACCGTCAAGCTCCCCCACTCCGGGTCTGCCATTTCGTACCCGATGACTTCCATGCTTGATTCGCTTCGCGCCACTCCCGCCAACGCACCACAGCCGGCCTTCCACATTAGATGCTCTTCGAGCCGGCGCGCTGTGTCCCCAAAGCCGGCGCTGGTACTCGACGGTGTCTTTGCTCTTACACGGCCGCCCCTGCCCCTCGACGGCGTCCCGCGACCCAAAAGACCAACGACGCGTCGACCGCTTGCCGATACTTCCAACCTGCCGTTGCCGCCGCCCCCGCCTGTAACTGCTTCGCAGCCGCTCGCCTCGTCGGACCCGACGTCCTCTTCCCGTACACGTGGATCCGCGCCCTCGTCGCCGTCGCCCCGCTCCAAGCTCGCACACGTACTCACGGGCACCGCTCACGTGCGACCACTGCAGACGGTGACGCGGATGCGGACGCTGGCTGGGGCAACGATGCCTGTGACGCCCGGGAACGTGCAGCTCCCACCGCTCATCAAGGGCGCCTCGGTATCGAGTAACCCGCAGCCGCAATGCGAGATCGGGGAGACCGGGGTGGTGCGCGGCGTCGTCGGGATCGGTCGGGATCAGGGCGCTCGTACCGGGAGGGTGTCGTCGCGCGCGCGCGTTGGCATCGTGGCGAAGCTGCGCGCGCATTGGGAGGCTGGCACGTTGCGCTAGCCGGAGCGGGGGGCATTCGAGGTCAGTTCCATCCTTCTGTTTCTAGTTCTGAATTTCTTTTCTGTCCGTGTTTATGTCTTTGCTCGTCCATGGGGGGTGTGGGCGTATTCTTTTTCTCGTGTATATTGTTCTTTCGTAGGTCGTACGTATATTTAGGAAGTGTTGGTTCGAATACAAGGCGACGATCGTACAAATATAAGACTGATATGTACACATCCAGGGTTGACCGCTATGCGAGAAGTCTACCCGTGCAGCGAGCCTCTACTAGGCAGGCTCGAAGCGAGAACAAGAGAATAAGCAAACAGTACACACATACGCAGCGCCCGGGAGCAAGTAGCCCAGGCGCCTTGACGAAATATCCAGTATCGTTACAAACACATTTCCAGTCCAGACTGCAAGCTTCGACCTCGGTTTCCATCTGAAGACCACTCACGCGCCATTCCAACGCCCAAGCGAATACCCAACCTTCATGAGGGTCTCGATGGCACGGTTTCCATTTCCACCCGTGCCCTCGGTATCCGTCGGTGCAGACCGCTTCACCAGATCCTCGTCGAACGTGACGAAACCAGGCGGGAAAATCGCGATGATGGTGCTACCTCCATACGCAAAGTAGCCGAGCTCGTCACCCCGATGCACGGTCGCTTTCTCCTGAACGTGTCGTGACATGTCAACCATTCAATTGCACACACAGACACACAGACACCCAAAGTGATGAGCAAGACAAGCGCGATCATAGTCGAATTGGACGGCTCACCTCGGCCGTCCAGACGATGCTTCCGACGAGCAGAGCGCCGACGGCGACAAAGGCAATCGGCTTGCCAGAGAGGGTGTGTTGCATAAATAGGACGGAGCGCTTGTTGCGGGAGAAGACATCAAGGCCGGTTTGGTTGATTGCTTGCGGGTTCACTACATATTACATTTCGGATTAGACCCACATGAATCACGAAATGCTCGCTGACCTGTGTAATACTGCCCCGGGATGTCGGTCGGCTTTCCCATTAGGGTCGCGTCGACGGGGGAATGAAAGCGATGGTAGTCGGAAGGCGCGAGACGGAAAATGGCAAGAGAGCCTCCGTCAAACTGGCTACACAATGGATGGGTAGAATTGAGGTTCAACAATTTAGGAATCGAGAACTCATCGCCCTTGATCCAAAACTTGCATGCGAGGTTGACGGTGGGATAGACGACGAGTCGACAGTCCGCCGCAGAACAGATGCCGGCAGGGTTGTCCGCGTTCTCGACGGGCCGTGCACCTGGCTTGAGCCTTCGGTGAAAGAACTCGTTGAAGGTGGCGTAGTTCTTGATATCCGGTTTGAGGAGCTCGTCAAGGGAGATCTTGTAGGTATGGATAAAGGATGGGATGTTCTTGACACTATCAGGGGAGTCATAGATGCGCCCCTCGCGGACGCTCTGCTCATGGAGGAGATCCTCGACACGTTTGCTGTTCTCGAGCAACCTGACCTGTTCCTTGCCGCAAAAGAGAAGGTGCATGCCAAGCCGAGCGTAGATGGGCATGCTTTCAAAGAATTTTTCGCCTGTCTTTCTATCGACGACATAGTTTCCAACATGGTATTTATTGGCGAGGTTCTGGAGCTGAGGGACAAATTTTTGGAGGAAAGGGTGGTGACTGTGAGCTGAAGCATGGATTCCCTGCGTGACGTCGCCGCCACTTTGGGATGACTGGGTGTTATCGATGAGCCGAGTGAAGCCCAGCGCGATGTCATCGTCTGCGGCGCCGGACAGACCAGACTGAGTTGGGATGTGCTCGATGGGTTTGGTGATATGATGCAGAGGGAGATGCATGATGATGGAGACGGTATGTTGCCATGATTGGTCCGCTTATCTATGCCGGCTCCAACTTGGCCTGCCAAAATTAGTTTAGTATCTGATACGTATCGATAATCACATTCACCCCGTATGGCCATGTCACGACGCTGTGCAAGCGATGCTAACGGTGGCCGGCGCAAGTTAAGCCGGTATGTCGAGGTTCTCCTCCTCGTCCTTCAGAGCTTGCCGGTGGTCGGAGCGATGCACCGGA
The DNA here is from genome assembly GCA_038089455.1 of Tylopilus cf. leucomycelinus. Classification (NCBI taxonomy): domain Eukaryota; kingdom Fungi; phylum Basidiomycota; class Agaricomycetes; order Boletales; family Boletaceae; genus Tylopilus; species Tylopilus cf. leucomycelinus. Next base: position 12,902 of record JBBPKV010000266.1, read on the forward strand.
ATTCGGCTGTGGGTCTCGCGTCTTGAGGATATAAAAACACCGAGTGCCTCGCTTTTTCAGGAGCCATTGCCTTAGCGTCACGTGAGCACTTCACACAAGTCTACTTGAGCTTGAACTTGAGCGTCCCAGCCTCGTTCATGATTTGCGTTTTTTTTCTGTGCGAAGGCAAGATCGTTGCCTATGTGGATATCACATCACTGAAGACACGCGATTAATAGGCTTCTCTTAATGACATCTACATTATACTTCGCCTTCTGCAGTGCCCATGTTGGGAATATGAGCAGGTACGGAGGCAACCATAACGCGTAACGCTGGGCCGGTTGCGTTGCTAAAAATAACGCATAACGGGGGGTCAGTTGCTAAATTTTTTGGGCGTAACGCATAACGCAGGGGACGGGGCTTCCCTACAGGTGCTTTCTCTCCATCCGTCTTAAGCGGCTTCCACGTCAAATCATGGAAGGTGAGGTGTCGGTGAGGTGCCGAGGCGTCCCAACCCTTCGGGGCTGCTTTCACGTTCTCTCTAAGTTGAATGCTAACCAGTTTTTGTAAAGCCACCTGCTGCATTTTGGGTTCCAAAATCGCGACCTCATTATCCGTTGACATGGCGCCAGTTGTGCCTCGTCTCCAACTGGTCACACAAATGGTGCAACGAGGTGCGTGCACGCTTGTCAGTCCCAGTGAGCTGACATTCATTTTCAATAGCAAGCTTTTGCCTATGACACATGACATACTTAGCAGGCACCTTAGCACCCTGGAGTTCTAACTTCTGCTGGTGCGATCAGCTGCTCAACCCATACTTCACGAAGAAAGGTATACTCGCTTGTTAGAAGAGCTTTTACAGTGGCCTTAATCATCTTTATCAGGTCCTTGCACCAGTCGCCACGTTCTCGGAAGGCGATGGCTTCTCTGTTTTGAAGTTTATGGGTTTCGAAGCAGACCTCAAGATTCTGGTTGAAGGCGTACCACACCCCCTCATCACCAACGTGTTCTACATCAAGGCCAAAATAGTAAGTGGACTCGATGGGATTGAGAAGCAAGGTTGACAGAAGATCTTCTAGTAAACTCTGTAGGTTGTGAATCCACATGATAAGCTGTGAGGATGTACCTTCACCAGCACCAGTAGGACTCGGAGTTGTCATTGTTTAGATAGTGCAAGACAATACTACAGGGATAGCCGTTTCTTTTTTCCTCTATTCTGACTGTACTTCCACTCCTCCAACTTCCATTCCTCAACTCAAAATACCATGTACCTTCTCTTAACCGATGAGCTCTCTTGCTAGCCGCTGTATTAACTCCGGCGGCGCCGTGAGGTTGCTACTAATAGCAACGTAACGCATAACTTGGAGTTAGGGGTAGACTGTAACGCACCCCCCCCC
>JBBPKV010000269.1:0-17412 GCA_038089455.1 Tylopilus cf. leucomycelinus
TCTACCACCCACAAACAGATGGACAGATGGAAAGTATCAATCGCAAACTCAAACAATATCTTTGCAATTACATTTCCAAGAAACAATATATGTGCCATTGAGAACATGTGTGACTTCTCATCCTCCACTGCTTACTTGCTACCTCACGCTCTCAAGCCCCGTATCTAGTGCCATATGCATATAGTCCCTCATGTCTGTGAGAACCACAACATGCTGGACTATGTCTCTTATCTATGTATCCTCCATACTTCATCCCTAGTGTTCGTTTTACATAGGAATATGCTGACAACTTAGATCTCAATCCAGAAAACTAGTTATGGCCAGAGAAAGTTAAGCTCATATGCTGGCTTCTCCTCAAACACGAAGTTGCTTTCACTTGAGTTCCTACCAAGTGAGGTCATCTTGATGAAAGATACTTTTCCTCTATAAAGATTCTGACCATTTCCCATATTCCTTGGGTACTCTACAACATCCCTGTCCCTCCATGTGGGCCAGTGTAATCCAGATCATTAAAGACTGGATTGTGTCCAGTGTCTATGAACCATCTACCACAGCATACCAATCTCAATGGTTTTGCATGTTTAAACAGGATGGCAAATCACTTCGACTTGTACACAATCTCCAACCACTTAATGCGGTTACCATCTGGGACTCATCCATGTCACCATTCATGGAACACTTCACAGAGTCTTTCACAGGATATGCTGTTTATAGGATGATGGATTTATTCACTGGCTACGATCAATGTCTACTATATCCCAAATTATGTGACCTTACAACTTTCAATAGTCCAATGGGTCCTCATTGTCTCAGCACCATTCCTATGGGTTATATAAACACAGTCCAAATCCATCAAGCAGATATATCATTTGTTCTTCAGGATAAAATCCCTCAACACACCTATCCTTTCATTGATGAACTACCAATCAAATCTGTCACCATGTGCTACCAGAATCTGGACAGTTCATACGAGATCACTCCAGACAACTCAAACATCCACTGGTCCATTTGGGAACATTTACAGGTAGTCCACCACATCTTGCAACAACTGCAAAATGTTTATATAATGGTTTCAGCAAAGAGGTTTGTGCTCACTACACTGGATGCTACTGTTGTCAGACACAAATGCACTGCTGATGGTCACATTCCTCATGAGAACAAAGTACAAAAGATTCATGACTGGCCCCCTTGCCAAACACTCACTCATGTGTATGATTTCTTGGGTGTGTGCAGTGTACTCCATATTTTCATTTGTGACTTTGCTTCTATTGCCTATCCCCTGGTTGATTTAACCAGGAAGGGTATTCCTTTCAAATGGGAAGAGTCCCAACAACTTGCAATGCAGTGTCTTAAGGATATTATTTGTCTTTCACTTGCTTTATGTCGCCTGGACAATGAGTCCAGATTTAAAATCTTTCTTGCCATTGATACTTCTCTCATTGCTATCAGTTATATCCTATCTCAGGAAGGTGCCAATGGTAAATGGTATCCGAACTGCTTCAATTCTGTCAGCTTTACTGAGGTTGAGAGCCACTATTCACAAGAAAAATTAGAACTTTATGGACTGTTTTGTACTCTATGTGCTGTCCACATTTTTATCTTTGGTGTTACTAACTTCACAGTAAAAATGGATGCTAAATACATGAAGGGTATGATAAACAACCTGGACCTACAACCTAACACAACCATCAATCAGTGGATCACCAGTATCCTCCTTTTCAATTTTCATCTCATTTATGTTCCTGCTACTCGCTATACTGGTGCAGATGGACTATCCTGTTGTCCACATTCAAAGGACAATCCGCCTCCTGATGATGATTTCGAGGACTGGTTGTAATGAAATATAAGTAGTCATTTATGCTCATTAGCATAAAACCCTAAATGTCTAAGGTAATCGAGTCATATTAAGGGGATATTGAATGGCTTACATAAGCAAGTCACATGACTATTAGACTGACTCACATTACATAATTCAGTGAGTCAATAGAAGGTTCTATGATCTTCTATATGACATTATATCATGTGATATAATATGACTCACCTATGACATCATGATTGCTCAGCATGTTCTTTGACATTCCATGACCTTCTATATGACTCATATATGATGTCATATTTCCTTTTACACATAGTTTGTTGATTAGATTAGATTTTAATCTCCTTTTGTAAATTATATATAAATAGAGCCACTCTATCTCCACTGGAGATAAGCAGAATTCATACCACCCACATATGGGCTTCATTTCCACTCACCCCTGAGATCTATTACTTGACCTCAACACTAAATCCTAAATCTACTATTAGAACCTTTGATCTAGTGTCAAGCACCACTAGCATTACCTTGACCTCGCTACCTCAAGGTATCCAAAGGATGCTTTAGTATTGTTCTACCAAGCTCTACTCTCTTACAAGTGAGTCTCCAACACTTGACCTCTATTAGAGAGATCTCTTGCTATCGCACTACGTATCTTGCTGTAGAAAGGCCCTGTATCCTTTCTTTAGGTTATGAGCCCTGCCTTACGTAATTGAAGCATGCTTACTGTCATCCAATATCTGTGATATATCCCATTATGTTATGGCAAGAGCAGAGGTTGAGGCTCTATTGGAAAACCTTATCATCAGATTAGAGGGTAGGCAACAGTTGATACATGAACTTCTTTTTGCTGCATCACTGACCTCATTGAACCTCATCCAAGGTCTTGATGGGTGGCCATACCAACTGATAAGTGAGATGCCATGGCATGGAGATAATCTCATTTTTGCCTCCCTATATTTCAGGATAAGTACTAACAATAGACATGTGTACTGCATCAGACTACAAGGATCAAACCTTGACCACATCAATGTTCAGATTTATACTATAGGTAACCATTGGCATTCTCCTCCCTTATCAATATAGGCAGTTCTTCATTGCCTGGAAGCTCTTCCTTCGAACCCTTAAGACTCCAAATCTCTTCCATTCTTCGTCCTTTGTTTATAAATACACCAGGAACCTTATTGAAGACTATGATCTACCCCCCAACATTATCAAGGGAGATTCCCATGACACAGCCTAGATCTGAAGATCCTGAGTCTGGATCAAATTGCCAGACACTACAAGAAAATAAAGTCTCTTGTCTTGGTATCCCTTCTTCTGCTTCTAATGAACCACCATCCTCACTATCCTCACTATCCTCATCTCCTGCTTACTATATCTGCAATGAACTTCCACCTTCTCCTACTTGTTCTCCTCCTTTCATCCCTTTTTCTCAACCTTCTCATCTTGGCGGTGAACATGAATCCCATCTCCAAATCCTCGATCGCATCCTCAGAAGCCTCGGAAACATTAGGCTCTCAAGTGATCGGTCAATGGTGATCTTCCCCTTACTCTCTACAACAACTAGACCTCCCAACCAACCTGCTCAATGACCAAAATCAAATATACAGGTTAGATGATAAAGTGGTCCTTTAATATCCACAGGATGCACTTCCCAAGCAGAAACTGGAAGACACAGAGGATGTACCAGTGGTACTGGTTCCTTGTCTTCACGACGAAGCACAAGACATGTTAGGTGCTGCCAGGTTGGATGGTCAGACACCTCTTCATTCACTTGTTACATATGTGGAGAAGCTCACTTGCACATCTGATACCCAAATAGGAGTATGTGCAGAGGATGCCACCATTGAAGTTGGTGTCCAAATGGACCAGGGTCTTCTTCCCCTGGTCCTCACTCTTCCAGTCAACTCCATTGCCCTTACCAAAACCCTATGCCTGTTCCAAGAAGTCTCTCCCTTTCCATACCTCCTCCTATCTCCTCTTCAGGGACCTAGTGTTACTGCAACTTTAGCTTGCCACTAGCTCAGAGCTGTTAGCTGATATCAGTCTATTGGGCTGTCAGGGTACTGAGCCTTTTTTTCCCACACTGCTTGCAAGTCGTGACTCAGGTACTAAAACTGTGGCTTGTTGGTCAGCTGAGTCTTAGCTGAAACAGTAAGTCCAACATACTATAATAATTCTATATCTATACTTGGTGAGTCGGGTGGACAAAAGAAAGATTGAGACTATATATGTATCTAGAGTACTAGTCCATGAATGAAATGTAACTGATGATGCAGCACATTTTTGAGGTTTGGGATGATGAGGTCCACAATAAAAAGCTTGACTGTAATTGTTGTGACACTGCTATGACAGCAGTGGCAGCATGTCTTTGCTCAGCATCAATCCCTTGTTAACACTAGACTGAGGGTGAGCCAATGTTTTAAGTATGAAATGGGGTAATACTTACATGCAGAGTTGCTAAACCTTGTTCTTGGCTTGTTGGGGCCCCATCTGAGGTTGTTGTGTGGTCATCTTGAGGTACTTGATGTGAGTGGTGGTGTGGTCAAGGGGGAAAACCTTACTTGACTTCTGATTGGAGATGGGAAGGGTATCCTTGAGCCAGCAGTAACCGTCATGAAGTTCATCTTGGCAACTCTGCTCAGACCCTCAGACGCGATGCGCTGATAGTGAATGGTCTCATGGCAGGCATTGGTAATGTTCCTAGTTGTGATCGCAGACTAGAAGTCATCATGATTCTTGTCAAAATCATCATCATGAGATTTCCATTGTGGGGTCTTTGCTGCAGAATGAGTTGTGGGAGCATGATGGGGTTGAAACGATGGGAGCAGGAGATGAAAGCATATGGGATGCTGTGGACCAAGGAGGGGGAGTATTGGAGTCTTTGCTGCAGAACAAGTCACAGAGGCCTGATGGGATTGAAATGATGGGAGCGGGAGGTAGAAGCATATAGGACACTGCTAGTGTGGACTAAGGAAAGGGAGGTCTTTGCTATGGAATGAGTTATGGGGGATGTGATGGGGTTGAAATGGTTGTACCGCTAAAAAAGAATGAATGGGTGGTCATTGCCCAAAGAACGATACCAGAGAGTAAAGAGACTATAAAAGAAAATTCCACTCAATGCCAGTGCTATTTCAGTCACAAAGACTGTGATTTGCATAAACCCTAGTAATCACAGTTATGCTTACTGTCTAGTATCTTCCAACTAGACCTGAGGCAATCTGCAAACATGGGTTCTAAGAAAAGATTTGGATTGATATCAAAGGTGATACCGGTGGTGGAGTTGAGAGGGGTAATGGATGTATTTGAGGAGGTATTTGGGGGCTTGGGTGTGGCATAGGCACATTCAACAACTAAAAACTATTTCTTCTTTCCAGGAATCTCCTCAGAAATCTTCATCTTTGCTTATCTAATTTGAGCTACCTTTCAATTCCTTATGCTACTTCAGCAATATCTTCTATTGCCCTTTTGATATCATGGTCTAATCTCCATGGTTGATCCACCCAATCAGTGAACAATGATGCAATGCAAAAAATAGCTATGAGAGCTATTGTCTGCTTGAGCACCTTCAGTTCGGCAACTAAAAACTATACTAGAGCTAGGACTGATACTCTATCTCCCTAATCACTTAGAGGACTAATGGAATGGGATATGCTTAGCCTGGGCAGCAGCCACTATTATTCCCAGTTACACTTTACAAATAGGGCATGACTTCTATGCAAACTAATCACTCCCAAAGAGGAGGTGGAAGGTCTGGCTAGCAATACACAAACTGCCCTTCTCTGGGGCTCCTTCAAACAGTATGAGGGGGTTCAAAAATGAAATCGTTAGCAATGGCCAGAGTAACCCCTTAGCTCTAGGGTCCAGGTAATGCCTATATAGTCAAATCCAAGTGTTGTGGTTCTCACAGACACGAGGGACTACTGCATATGGCACTAGATATGGAGCTTGAGGCACAAGGTAGCAAGATAGTGGTGGTGGGACGAGAAGTCACACTTGTTCTCAATGGCATGCTGGAAGCAACCCTGAATGATACAAATGGATTTGACTAGCAAGTACATATGAGGAGCAAGGGTTTATATATGTAGGGAAGTGCACACAGACCATGCTGTGCAAGATAAGAAATTACTAAATGAGAAACAAGGCCTAGTTAGCAATAAGAAGTCTAAATGTTCTAGAAGATCCTGTTGAGTTCTGTAGCTAAAGGAGTAATAGAGTTGCATGGTCACATGCTATGGGTCACATGATCAGGAAATTAGGATGCTTAGTCAGTGGCTGGCTTAGGTAAGGAAGAAATAGTGTTGTGGTTCTCACAGACATGAGAGACTATGTGCATATGGCACTAAGTACAGGGCATGAAAGTATAAGGTAGCGAGTAAATGATGGGAATGAGAAGTCACACTTGTTCTCAATGGCAACCCTGAATGATACAAATGGATTTGACTAGCAAGTACAGGTGAGGTATGAGAGTTTATATAGGTAAGGGGACTGCACACAGACCATGCTGTGTGAGATAAGGAATTACTAAAAGAGGAACAAGTCCTAGCCAGTGATAAGAAGTCTGAAGATTCTAGGAGGTTCTGCTGAGTTCCATAGCTGAAAGGGAAGGTGATTCCCAGGATCATGTGCTATGGGTCATGTGACTTGAAAGTTGAAGGGCTTATTCAGTGGCTGGCTTAGGTAAGGAAGAAATAGGGGTAAATTTCATAACACTATCCCCCTTCTAGAACTCATATTCCAGGCGAGTCGTCGAAAATCAGGAATAATCATTACCACAGCAATGAAAAAGTGACAGGAATGAAGAAAGGGAGATTCCTTGGAGTTTGCAGAGAGCAGAAGGGTTGTTGTGATGGAAATCGTCAATGATGTTGTGTGCGTGAGCCATACTGTCTGCTGGTTCCCATGTGTGAATGACTTCATCATAACCCTTCCAATAGACAAGATACTTGAGCATTCATTTCTTCATATGAGATCCAGTGATATAGTCAATTTTGAATTCTTCGGGTCCCTCAGGGTGAACTAGGATGGCATCAGGACGGGGGACTGGCTATCTCAAGTGGGGTTCTCGATATGGTTTGACCTGAGAAACATTCACGATGGGATGGATGTGAACTGATTTGGGAATTCAAAGTTTGATGGCATTAGGGAGGATGGATGAAATCTCATATAGGCCAATCCATTTCTAGGTCAGCTTTTTGGCAGTATATGATAGCTTAAGATCATCTGTGGATAACCACACTTTGTCTCCAACAGAATATCCTGGTGTATTGGATCTCTTTTTGTCCACATACTTCATCATTGTGTCATGTGCTTTTTCTAAAGTAACTGTTACTTCCTTGTGGGTTTTCTTACTCTCCTTAGCAAATTCTCCAGCAAGTGACAACAATCCCCCTTCAAAGCCTATTTGTGGAAAGTAATTGCAGGTGATTATAAAGGGAATCTTGCCAGTGGCAGTGGTGAGGGAGTTATTGTGGGAGAATTGTGCTATTTTTAGCCATTTGGACCAAGTATCTTGTTTCTTGGAAATGTAATTGTGAAGATATTGTTCTAATTTGTAGTTAATATGTTCCGTTTGACTGTCCATTCGGGGATGATAGGTGGTAGAGAGTTTTTGGGAAATGCCCAGAAGGAAGCAAAGCTCCATTGTGAAGCTAGACACGAATTGGGGTCCTCAATCAGAAACTATCATAGAAGGTAGTCCATGGATGTATCAAACATTATCATGAAATAATTTAGCTAAATCTTTTAAAGAAAGATTTTTGGTACATGGAATGAAGACTACTTCTTTTGAAAAACAATCAACAATAACACAAATGGAGTCAAAGTTTGATGAGGGGGGAAGTCTGGTGATAAGATCCATAGAGAGGTTCACCCAGGGTTTGGTTGAGATCGGTAAAGGCATCAACTTTCCTACTGAGGGTCTGGAACTTCCTTTGGATCTGGTGCAAATGGCACAACTAGCTACATAGTCTTTAATGTCTTTTGAGAATCCTGGCCAAGTATAGTATTAGGATAAGAGATGAGAAGTATGCCCAATATCTAAATGTTCTAATATGGGAGAGTCATGACAGATGGTGAGTAGCTGATGTTGTAACGAAGCGGGTATAAATATTTTGGTTTTTTCATTTAGAAAAAAAGACTATTCAAAATCGTAATAGAATGATGGTATAGAATCTGGGAGAAGCATAGTGGACTCTTTCTTTAGGGAAGTATGAAACAGAGATGAAAGTTGAATGTTATTAATGAAAAGTGAAGGGGATAGTATGGTAATGTTTGTGTTGAGGTCTTCTATGGCCTCCTTATGATCTGGTCATCTGGACAATGCATCGACTTGTCCATTAGAGGCTCCTGGCTTATATACAATGGAATAGGAGTACTCTTGTAAGAATACCTGCCAGCATGCTTGCTGGTGTGATAGATCTTGGGGTTTTTTGAAGAACTCCAGATTTTTATGGTCTGTCCAGACCTCAAAGTGGTCCTTCCCTAATAGATATGGTCTCCATTTGTCAAAGGCTCAGATGATGGCCAGTAGCTCCTTATCTCCAATGGAATAGTTTCATTTGGTTACATTGAAGGAATGTGAAATGAATCCCACTGGTCACCATAGACCATCATCTCCCTTCACAGATAAGACTCCTCCAGTGGCAACATCAGAAGCATCTATTTTGACATGGAGTTTCTTTTTGAGATTTGGGTATGCCAAAATGGATTCTTCTGTGAATTTATTCTTGAGTGCCTGAAAGGCATGACATTGTGCTTCTTCAAACCTAAAAGAAATATCCTTTTTGGTGAGATCATTAAGTGGCCTAGCAATATCTGCAAATTTGGGAATAAAGTGCCTATAGTAATTACAAAGTCCAAGATAGCCCTGGAGTTGCTTTAGTCTTGTTGGTTTGGGCCATTCAGGGACACCAGCCACCTTTGACTTCTGCATTTCGACACCAACTTTTGAAACTATGATACCTAAAAAGTCAACCTTGTCCTGAGAGAAATGGCATTTCTCTAGCTTTGCATAGAGGTCATTTTTGTGGAGGTGCCTTAGCACTTCCTTGACAACTTCCTCATGCTGTTCCTTTGATTTGCCTTTGGTATAAATATTGATATCATCTAAATAGATGAGAACTATGGTGTACATATCGTTGAAAATGTCATTCATCATCTACTGAAAGGTAGAAGGTGAATTGATCATTCCAAAGTATATGACAAGTGGTTCGTAGGACCCAAGTGGTGTTATGAAGGCACCTTTCCATTCATCACCTTTCTTGATCCGGACATTATTGTATCCCCATCAAAGATCTAGGGTAGTGAATAGGTCTGCTTTGCATAGTTGGTCAATCAGAGCAGGGATCAAAGGAAGTGGATAGAAATTCTTGATAGTTCTACTATTAAGATACCTATAGTCTATGACCAGCCTCTTTCCTCCATCCTTTTTAGGGATAAAGAAGACTGGTGAAGTCTGAGGGGACTTAGAAGGACAGATGTACCCCTTGGTGAGTTCTTTGTCAAGGAAAGTGCAAACTTTGTCCATCTCAATGTCAAATAAGGAAATAACCTGACCCTTTTTCGGAACAAAATTGGGTTTGAGATCTATGGTATGATCCTAGGGTTTCCTTTCTAGCATCCTTTGAGCTTCCTTTTTGGAGAAGACATCCAAGAATTCATGGTAGACCTCTGGCTTCTTTTCTTTTAGACCTGGTTCTAGACAAAGTTGTCGTTTTTGTACATAAGGGGGACATGGGGGTAAATGAGAGTGGACTTGGTTGTGCCTGTTAACAAAGAGTCCTTCTTTTGTGCACGAGGTGAGCACATTGCAGTATGGTGTGCAGTCTCCAAAGTGAATATTTTTTTGTACCCAGTCGATCTAGGGGTTATGTTGGTATAACCAGTCATAACCTATGATGAGGGAATGAGAGCCTAGTTTGAATACAAGCACATCTATGGGTTCACTATGTCCATTTATGGTGAGGATCAAAGAAGTATAATGAGTGATTTACCTAATGGAACTCCAAGTGCCATCAGCATTGGTAATTCCAAAAGGGGAAGCAAGGGGAAAAAGACATATTCCTTTCTTTTGACAAAAATCTAGATCTATGAACATGTTTGAAGCTCCTGAGTCTAGAAGGGCCTTAAGTATCATTTGATACCAATTAACTCCAACTAGGTATATGACTCGTGTGAAGACTTCTAGTTCATCCTGGATCATCATGATTTGTCATAATCGAGATGGATGTAAAGGGGTTTCTCTAATCTGTCACATAAGGGAATTAAGAATACTATGTTTTTTATCCAGTGCTGTGCTGCAAGTGTGGATGCCCTTTCAGATAGTAGCCAAGTTATGTATTTGTACAGCTAAGCTCATAACAGGGAAATCAGAATCGCAACATTCAAGAAGTGAGTCAAGCCAGTCATTACCCCTTTTAACTACTGGCTGTTTCCTTTTAAAGCCTTGGCCGCCTTTTCAGCCACTTTGACTTATAGCTTATCCCTCCAATAGGCTTCTGCTTCTGGGATCATATACACTTCATTTGCATAGTTTGTTCTATGGGAAAAAATCCATTGATTGGAAGGTCTGGGGTCCTGGGTCTGTTCCTGTGAGAAAAAAGAAGAGACCTCCATATATCTGGCCTCATTTGTATCCCAAATATATTGCTCCCGTTGCCTTTGTGGGAAACTTCCCCTAATGTGGGTGTCAGGATTGATAGGACAATTGGACTAGATGTGGCCTTTTTGGTGACAACTGTAGTATTCTCGGTTATCGGTGATAGAACAGCAGGTCTGAGAGAAAGAAGGTACAGGTGGAAATGAAGGTAGGATGGTTCATTGGTTTCCAGGGGTAGGTAATGGTCTTGACCCCTGGAATCGCTGTGGGAGGTGTGGTTGGTATGGGATAGTGCACAGAAAGGATGAGGTGGGTCGTGGGTGAAGGGGAACTCGTGGTATCCCATGTTCCAAGGCTATTTGCTCAAAGCCTTGGCCCATGTCAAGTGCATGAATGCACCAGGCCTTGAAGTTGCCAGGGGTTACTTCACAATTCATGGCTACATGATGATATATCTTGTAGTCTAGGCATTTGCAGAACAGCTCTGTGGCATGTGCATCGGTGATATTAGCTTCCTGGACAAGTACCTTAAAGTCTTGAACAAATGAGTCAATAGGTCTGTTGTTCTAGTAGCATTGTTCTAATTCTTTGAACACTTCATAGGTATAGCAAGTAATTTGAAAGAAGTTGGTGATTTCTTCCTTGAGCATCAGCCAGGCTGGCCATGCATCATTCCCATAGGTTACTACCCTGGCAGTGTTTGGATCTATGACTTCATCTTCCTTAGCTAGGTACTTATCCGAGGTGAGATATGTGAAGGCCTTGACTTTTCCTTCAAAGCAAGATAGGATGGCGATAGAGCATATCTTGTCATTTTTTTGTCCCAATCACTCTGGACCATGCACATCACAACTTTATCAACCTGTCAATGTCACCTGTCATTCACTCACCCTTCTTTCCTAGTTGTTTTACAACCTCTACTCTACCTGACAACCATCTGTCATCACATCATCAATCTCTGGTATTACCTCAGCTTTTGCCACTATCATCTCTATCCGCTCACAAATCATCATCAATTACTTGAGATTTTATGAATAGTGACAGGAGTAGAACAGTGATATTTTTATTGGGGTTTTCTATGGCTTCTCCATGATCCAGTTGGTGAGATAGAGCATCTGTGTGTCCATTGGAACTTCCTGGTTTGTATACTATGGTATAGGAATATTCCTGTAAGAGTACATGCCATTGGGCTTGGCGTTGTGACAGATCTTGAGGTTTTTTGAAGAATTCCAGATTTTTATGATCCATCCATATTTCGAAATGTTCCTTTCCTAGTAGATATGGGCACCATTCTTGGAAAGCTCTTACGACAGCAAGGAGTTCCTTGTTCCCAACCGGGTAGTTTCATTCAGTGGAGTTGAAGAAATGGGAAATGAATCCAGCCAGTCTCCATAATCTGTCTTCTTCTTTTATGGATCAGACTTCTCCAGTGGCTATGTCTGAAGCATCCATTTCCACCCTTAATTCCTTTTGGGGATCTGGATATGCTAGCAGAGATCCGTTGGCGAATTTATTTTTAAGTGTCTAGAAAGCTCTTTTTTGTTTTTCTTCAAACTTGAAGGGAACGTTCTTCTTCGTCAGATCATTGAGCAGTCTAGCTATATCTGTGAAGTTTGGGATAAAACATCTATAGTAGTTGCAAAGTCCCAAGAAGCCTTGGAGTTGCTTTAGTCTGGTGGGCTTGGACCATTCAAGGATACTGGCTACCTTAGACTTCTGCATTTCCACACTGTTCTTAGAAACTATGAGTCCCAAAAAGTCTACTTTATCTTTTGTGAAAAAACATTTTTCAGGCTTGGCATAAAGGTCATTATCATGGAGGTGCCAAAGTACCTCCTTGACAACTTCCTCATGCTGTGTCTTACTTTTTCCTTTGGTAAAAATGTTTATGTCATCTAGATAAATTAAAACTAGGGTATACATGTCGTTGAAAATATCATTCATCATCTGCTGGAACATGGGAGGAGAATTGGTCATGTCAAAATACATGACTAATGGTTCATAAGCTCCTAAAGAGGTTATGAAGGCACCTTTCCATTCATCACCTTCTTTGATGTGGACGTTATTGTATCCCCATCTGAGATCTAGGCTCGTGAAGAGATCTGCTCTACACAAATGATCAATGAGAGTGGATATTAAAGGGAGAGAGTAAGAGTTTTTGATTGTTCTGGAGTTTAGATATCAATAGTCCATTACTAGTCTCTTTTTTCCATCCTTTTTGGGTATGAAGAAGACCAGAGAAGTTTGTGGGAATTTGGAGGGACGGATGTATCCCTTAGCGAGTTCCTTTTCTAGAAAGGTATGAACTTCTTCCATCTTGCTATCAGATAAGGGGATGATGCATCCCTTCTTTGGCATAAAATTGGGATTAAGATCTATGGCATGATCCCAAGGTTTCCTCTCTGGCATCCTCTGTACTTCTTCTTCTGAAAATACATCTAGGAACTCATGATATACTTCTGGTACCTTTTCTTTTAATCCAGCCTCCACCTGTCGCATGCAGCTATAAGGGGGGCAATGGGGTAAGTGAGAGTACACCTGGTTATGTTTGTTAATAAAATATCCATTCTCCATACAAGAAGTAAGAAGGTTGCAATACGGAGTACATTGTCTGAAATGAATAGATTTGGCTACCCAATCAATTTTGGGGTTGTGGTGATAAAGCCAATCATACCCAATGATCAAAGAATGGGAACCCAGTTTAGACATAAAAACACCTATTGGTTTGCTATGTCCGTTTATAGTTAGAATCAAAGGAATGTAATAGGTTATTTGCCCAATGGAGCCCATGGTGCCATCAGCATTGGTTACTCTGAAAGGTAAATCTAAAGGATAAAGAGGGATCTGTTTCCTTTTACAGAAGTCTATGTCAATAAACTTATTAAAAGCTCCTGAGTCTAGAAGGGCCTTAAACATCATTTGATGTCAATTAACACCAACTAAGTATGTGACTTATATAGAGACTTCCATTTCATCACTAACATTCAACGACTGAATTGGTCACATAATCCCAAGAGGGGTTTTCCGAATTTGTCACATAAGGGAATTAAGCACACTATATTTTTTATCTGGTACCACACCACAAGTGTGGGCACCCTTTCAGATAGAAGCCAATCTACGTATTTGTACATATAGATCTGAAATGGGGAAATTGAATTCATGACAAGAAATTAAGTCTGGTCCTCAATCACCCTTTACAACTGCCGACCCTTTCCTTTTAAAGCCTTGGCGGCCTTGTGAGCAGCTTCCACTTGTAGTTGGTCTTACCAATAGACTTCTGCTTTTTCTGATTTATAAGCATCTTCTACTGCTGTATGGGATGCTATCCTTGATGAAGGTCCAGGGTCTGTCTTCTGAACCAGCAGGTCGTACATGGGAATAGGCACATAGTTGCCCAAATTGGATTCCCAGATTAATTGCGCCCTTTTCAGGGCTGGAAACGGGGGCCATTTGTGAGCCATGCATTTGGATTCTGGGGGCAATTTGGCCAAATATGGCCTCTTTGGTGATAACCATAACATTCTTGGTTGTCTGGTTGGGATTGCTAGAGAAGCTACCTAGCCAGAAGAGCTCGTGTATATTGAGGAGAGGGAAGGGGTCTTGATCCTGGAAAACATGGGAGTGGTTGAGGAGTAAAAGAAGAAGGGGGGTTATTCATTCACAGGAAACCTTGGGGACGGGGGCGGAAAGCAGGGTGAGGGTTACCTCTTTCAATCTAAATCTGCTTGAACTCTCTCCCTACTGTGAGAGCAGTCTCCATCTAATTTCGGAAGTCGTGCACCATTATCACATAGTTCATCATTATATGATGATAAACTTTGTAATCCAATCGTTTTTTGAACATTTCTACCCCATGTTCGTTGAATACCTCTGCTTCCATCATGAGGATCCAGAATTCTTACACAAAGGTATCAATTGGTTTGCTATTTTGATTACAATGCCCTAGGTCCTGGTAGGCTTTGTGGACATATTGGGCCACTTGGAAAAAGTTAATGACATCCTCTTTAAGGCTGACCCAATCAGGCCAAGCATCGAGACCCCATAATGTGGTTTAGCTGACCGTCGGATCTCTCACTTTGTCTTCCTTATGAAGGTATTTCTCCATTGTTAAATAGGCAAATTACTCTGCCTTTCCTTTGAAGTGAGATAAGACCACGATCGCGCAAACCTTATCGGAATCTCATCTTTGTGCTATAACCCAGAGGTTTAGGCACATCCATCAAATTTTCCATTTCTTTCTATTGCTGTCCCATTTGCCTGGGTCGGCGATCTTCTTTACTATATTCTGCAACCAATCTGCTGTCAGGTCTTGAAGTCCTTATATCAAGTCTGCCAGGTTGGTAGCCATTATCAGAAAGGGGGGTAATGTGGTTAGAGAGGAGAAGGTATTGCTCATTCACTATTGTCTACCACTGAGTGTTCTGCAAATCTTCTGTATATTTGTAGTGGGGGGTGATGAGTTCTTTTGGGGTTAGATAACCCCCTTCACAATAAAAGTCATTTATATTGAAGAACCAGACAAATGGCCTTCCTGCAGTTGCATTTGCCCAGTGGGTATAGAGCAAGTATGCACCAATTCCACTCCCTATAGCCACAAGTTCCCAGGTAGAGATTTCAAACAATATCTGCATAAAAAAAACTCTCTCTTCTTCAGCTTTCCTGGTTACAGGTACTATTGCTTACTGTGCAGTATCTTCTAACCACACTCTGGGCTTCGGTAGATATAACCAAATGTGTTGTGGTTGCCCACAGACACTAGGCTAGCTGCTATGGGAACTAGGGTAGACTAGCCCAAGACATGAAGTCTAGGCTAGGAGAGGAGTGCAACAATCAAATCTGAGATGCGAAGTCCTGGGAAGTCCAAAAATTGACTCGAGCAAAGCACAGAGTCCCAGAGATGTGCCTTCACATGAATCCAAATAGATGAGATAAAGATACAACTTCAAGTCACTGCCACAACAGAGGGAGAACTGTTCTGGGAAATTCAACCATGTGTCACTTCTATGGGAAGTGCCCTATATGCACTGAGGCTCAGGGATCACCCTATGGTTAACGATGTGGACCAGGCTTAGGGGTTCCTCTGGGACAACGAAGCACTCGAAGAGTGAAGTGATGAAAGGGAAGATGTCACTCACACTAGTTCTCAATGGTACTCCAGGGGAGACCATGAATGATACAGGTGGATTCAACTGAGGAAGTACAACGAGGGTCTAGGGTTTATATATGTAGGTACTGTGCACACAGACCAAGCTGTGTATGATAAGGAATTACTAAATATAGGAGAAGACCTTTGCCAGAGATAAGAAGTCTGAAATGTCTAGAACATTCCACTGAGTTCTGTAGTAAAAGGGTAACAAAGTTGCATGGTCACATGCTATAGGTCATGTGACATGAAAATTGAGAGATTAGTCAGCAGCTGGCTTAGGTAAGGAAGAAAATAGGGGTGATTCTGTAACAAAATGGGATAATGATTCCAAAATTCTTTGGCTAGTAATACATAACTAGCTTAATTCAAACTACTTGTTTATGATGCTCTACCTCCATGATCACTCAGGGGACTAACAAAACAAGATAGGCTCAGCCCAGGCAGCGATAGCTGTTGTTCCTGGTCACCCTTCACAAACTAGGCTTGACCCTAGTATAGACTATCATCCCAAAGAGGACAACAGAGAAGGAGGTGCTATGGTGACTATGAATGCTACCCTTCCAAGGGGCTCCTCTAAAAGTGGTGAGGGTGAAATGAAAAGCAAATCTTTGGCAATGGCTGGAATGACTCCTTGGCCCTGAAGTCCAGGCAGTTCCAATGCTAGTCAAATCCAAGTGTTGTGGTTGCCCACAGACACTAGGCTAGCTGCTACTGGAACTAGAGTAGACTAACCTAAGACATGAGGTCTAGGCTAGAACAGGAGTGTGAAGATCAAGTCCAAAACACAAGGTCCTGGGAATTCCAAAAATTGACCTAAGCAGAGCACAAGGTCCCAGAGACACACCTTCGCATGAATCCAAACAAGTGAGGAGAGACACAACCTAAAGTCACTGCCACAATAGAGGGAGAATGGTTCAAGGGAATACAATCACGCCCAGCTTCTATAGAGAGTACTCTATGTGCACTAAGGCTCAGAGATCACCCTGCTGTTAATGATGTGAACCCAGCCCAGGATTCCTCTGGGACAATGAAGCACTCTAGGAGTGAAGTGATGAAGAGGAAGGTATCACTCACACTAGTTTTCAATGGCACTCCAGAGGAGACCATGAATGATACAAGTGAATTCGACTGAGGGGGTATAGTGAGTGTCTAGGGTTTATATATGTAGAGACTGTGTGCACAGACCAAGCTGTGTATGATAAGGAATTACTAAATATGGGTGAAGACCTTTGCCAGAGATAAGAAGTCTGAAACATCTAGAACATTCCACTGAGTTCTGTAGTAAAAGGGGTAGTAAAGTTGCATGGTCACGTGCTACCGGTCATGTGACTTGAAAAGTTGGGGGCTTAGTCAGCAGCTGGCTTAGGTAAGGAAGAAAATAGGGGTGATGTTATAACACAAGGTCTGGTGTGTACAAGAGTAAGTGTAGGAAAAAGTGTAGGACAAGCATACGATTGTAACATGTATACACATACAAGTCCAAAGTGTCAGCTGCACCTTCACACAGGTCCAACACAACACAGCCAAGTAGAAGCACTGCAGTCACCAACACAGCAGAGGGAGAACTGTCCAGGGGAATACAACCATGGCTAGCTTAATGAGAACAGTGCTCTATATATATTGTTACGATTCTTTACTTCTATCGTTGTCTGTTCTTGTTCTGTACTACTCAATCTTCTCCTCGTTGGCATGGTCGACCTGCCATCACTTATACCTACGCTCTTCTCGTTCTAGGACCTGCAGCTTGGGACATGTCTCTTTTACTACCTACCTGACCACCAAGTGTAAGTCTCATCGTTCACCTTCTGATCTTCTCCTCCTACCGATGAGCCACCTGGTCATTCATCCTCT
>JBBPKV010000270.1:0-17380 GCA_038089455.1 Tylopilus cf. leucomycelinus
AAAGGTTAACCTAGGGTTGAGGGTAACCATAAATAGGCATATTGCTGTGCATGGGCATAGGGTTGCTGACGGATCAGGGCCTAGGGTATATCTATATGTGGTAGGCCATGAGGAGAAAGCAGTGTCAGTATGAAATAGAATATGAAATAGCATATAAGTCGTGCTCAGGGTTGCAGCTATGACATAGCCTTGGGGCTGTGGCAGGCTGTGAGCCATGAGGTTGTCGTGAGGCATGTCATGAGTCATGACGAGGGCGTATTGCGATTGGTTGACGAGTGTCCCAGATTGATCCTAGTGACTTAGGAGCCAATGAGGAGGGTTCCATATTGATCCTATGGACACGAGGTGATCGCAAGGCGGCTCGAGTAGCATAGCCGAGGCTAGGCCTGGGGCTGTGCTGGGCATGCGACTATCATGAGGCGTGAGGACGTTGTGCCATTGGCTGAGGAGCGACGAGGGATACAGATGGGGTTATGGGATGTCCGAGGAGATCCGAGTGTCGGTTGTGAACGAGTACCGAATGTCGGGTGATGCGTGTGGCGTCGGACATGAGGTATCCTCGTGTTTGATGAGGCACGTGTGTCATGAGATGGTTATGCCATTGGTTGATACACAGTTCCGTAATCATCCGAGGCGTAGCCCGTGATGTTCCGAGCATAGCCCAGTTGGTAAGCGGACATGAGGCTGTGGTGAGGTGTACCATGTGGGATGCGCGAGGCGTGGCTGTGCAATGCTGTGTTGGTGGCAGTGCAATGCAGTGCAGAGCTGTGTGAGGCAGTGCCTAGGTGAGTCACGTGATTGTCATGGTTGTACTCATGAGTCATTAGGCGTGTACGCGTATGCGTGTAGAGTGGTGCACGAGTGGTTAGAGTGGTGTGCATGCGTTAGGATGATGGTAATGGTGTCGGTGGTGAGTAGTGGAGCTAGGGCGAGTGGGCCGTTATAGGCGTGCGAGTCTTATGGTGTCTTAGCTGAGTGTACTCAATGTTCCGAAGAAGGCGGAGTATCCCATGAGAGCTGGTCATGCAGTCACGCAAAGGTCATGAAAAAGATCGTATCGTAACAGGCAGAACAGCACCATCTTCCCCTCCAACCACTATCCAGACCAGTACCTGTGTACAATGTGGACGGAACCCCAAATTCCGCTGGAAGTATCACATACAACGTACACTTAATCCTCGACTACGACGGACATCAAGAAAACATCATCGCCGAAGTCACAGATCTAGGAAGAAACCACTTTATACTGGGCCATTCATGGTTGATGAGGCATAACCCCACCATCGACTGGCTCGCTGGTATGGTTACTATGAACAGATGCCCATCTACCTGCCAAAAACCTTATGACCTACCTGACCACAAGTGCAAATGGGAAATGTTTGAAAAGGACCACCTCATCCTACGAAGTTTACAAAAGAGAGAAGCAAAGGCTGAACCAACATCAAGCCCTAACCCCGAAGACCTTGTACTGCAAGCATACCATCGGTACCTCAATGTCTTCTCAAAGAAGGAATCCGAATGCATGCCCTTGTGCAAACCCTGGGATCATGCGATAGACCTCAAGGAATCTTTCAAACCCAAGAAAGGCCACCTTATCCCTCTCTCCCCCAATGAACAACAAGAAGTCTCTGACTTCATAGATGACCAACTATGAAAAGGCTACATCCGACCGTCCAAATCTTCACAAACCTCACCTGTCTTCTTTGTCCCTAAAAAGAATGGAAGAAAATGGATGGTACAAGATTACCGATACTTGAACGAACACACGGTCAAGAATAACTACCCATTACCCTTGATCTCCCAGCTCGTAGACAAATTGAAAGGAGCTAAGCTCTTTACCAAGATGGATTTACGATGGGGATACAACAACATTCGTATCAAGGAAGGAGATGAATGGAAGGCCGCATTCACCTGCCACAGAGGAGCATTCGAACCCCTTGTGATGTTCTTTGGTCTCACCAACTCCCCCGCTACATTCCAGACCATGATGAATGACATCCTCGCTGATCTTGCAGCATCGGTAGTTGTCTACATCAATGACATCATGGTTTTCACCAAGTCAGACGACATTCATGAACACGATGAAATTGTGCTTGAAGTGCTACGCCGATTAGAAGAAAATGACCTCTATGCAAAGCCAGAAAAGTGCACGTTCCGTGCCACACAGGTCGAATTCCTTGGCATGATCATCACCCCCAAAGGAATCAAAATGGATGATAGCAAAGTCAACGCTATCCTCAACTGGCCACAACCAACCACCGTGAAAGCAGTTTGCAGCTTTCTAGGTCTAGCCAACTTCTACCGCCACTTCATTGCCAACTACGCGCAAGTCGCACGACCACTTCACGACCTAATGAAAAAGGACCAACCTTTTGTCTGGACCGAGGCTCAGCAAACAGCCTTTGATCAGCTCAAACATCATTTCATCACCGCACCCATACTAATGTTCCCCGACAATGACAAACGTTTCCACCTAGAAACGGACATGTCTAACATTGCCACTGGTGCAGTGCTCTCAATCCAACACGAAGACAAATTCCACCCCATTGCCTTCGCTTCACATGCGCTTACGCCTAAGGAACGCAACTACCCTATAGCAGACAGAGAGATGCTTAGCGTCATCAAAAGTCTTGAACAATGGAGACACTACCTCGAAGGAGCTCAACACGAATTCGAGATATGGAATGACCATGCCAATCTCCAATGGTTTATGCAGCGACAAGATCTTAATCGCTGCCAAGCCAGATGGGCACAATATCTGTCTCGCTTCCATTTCAAGTGGATACACAAAGCAGGTTCAACCATGGGAAAACCGGACACACTCTCCCAACATGAGGATCATAGTAAAGGAGTGTCCGATGACAACAAAGCCATCCTCATCATCCCGCCTGAACAAATTGCCACAATGTCTAAAGTGACGATCACCACGGAGTACGAGAGGATAAAAGAAATGATAAAGGAAAAAGATCTTCGTCACAACACACAAGGACATATCGTAATCCCTGACGATCGCACCATACGACTCGAAGTCATACGGCTTCACCATGACACACCTGTCACAGGGCACCCAGGTGTAGAAAAGACCATAGAGCTCATCCAACGGAGTTATATCTGGCCCAATATGACTACAGACGTCAAGGATTACGTCTCCAGATGTGACAGATGCGCACGCTTCAAAGGCACCAATAAACCACCCGCAGGAAAGCTTCTACCCCTTGAAACGCCCAATATACCCTGGCAAGACATCTCGGTGGATTTCCTCACAGATCTCCCTGAAAGCCATGGTCACGACTCCATCCTCGTCGCTGTAGATCATTTCTCGAAAGAAGTAGTCTTCATCCCCTGCAACAAAGCCATCTCAGCCCTCGATACCGTGCGCCTCTACCTCCATCATATATGGAAACACCATGGGTTACCAAAGAGCATCATGTCCGACAGAGGACCACAATTCTCATCACAAGTAATGAAGGATCTATGCAGCCACCTAGGCATTTGCCTACGTCTCTCCACCACATTCCATCCTCAGACAGACGGTCAAACGGAACGCATGATACGCGACCTCCAACAATACCTTTGCCTATTCACCTCGGATCACCAGCATAACTGGGACGAATGGTTACCCTTGGCACAATTCTCATACAACTCCAAACGCCAAGCAACCACACGGAAATCACCCTTTGAGATCACTTGTTCATACACACCCCACATGGGATTTGAAAAGACGGCCACATCCGCGCTCGCAGCAGACACCCTCACCTCATCCATGGAGTCCACCCTTGCCGACACTAAATCTAATCTCAACAAGGCTTGCACCACCATGATGAAGAAGGCTGACTCACTTCATTCCCCCACGTCTTCCTATTCCATCGGCAACAAAGTCTGGCTCACTACAGCCAACCTTTGGCTCACATGCACCTCTAAAAAGCTTTCAGAAAAGTGGCTCAGTCCCTACGTGATCACCGACCTCATCGGCCCCAACTCCATTAAACTCCATCTCCCCAGCTCCCTTCGCATCCACCCTGTCATCAATGTCTCCAGGGTAAAGCCTTACAAAGAACGGCTTGAAGGTCAACCTACCTTCTGCCCCGGACCCGTTCTCGTCATGGAAGATCGTGATTCCGAATATGAAGTCAACTACGTCGTTGACTCGCGCCTCCGCCACAACTGCCTCGAATATCTTGTCCACTGGAAAGGTTACACCGAAGAAGACCATACCTGGGAACCAGCATCCAATCTATCCCATGCTCGTGATGTCTTAAATGACTTTCACGCCGCTCATTCGGCCGTGCCCCGCCACCTTCACTGTACCACTCCCCAGTTTTATGACTTATTCACCCACTGTGGTTCCCCTATCGTCACCACTCCTTTGGATCGCCTACCTTTTAATCGCCTGGAAGTCGATCTTTAGAGAGGGGGTAGTGTTACAATTCTCATTTTTCCACCCCTTTAACCCCTATTTGGCTCTATTTGGACACTATTTGGCCCCACAACATTTGGCCTTATTTGTCCTTATTTTGCCATATTTTTCTGTCCTTATCCGACACCTCCACAGTCACTCGTTCGCCCCCTACACGACCACTCAGCATGACACTGCCATGATGACTAAGCAGGGTCTAGCCCCGCTCACGTAAGCCATGACATCATGAACACAGCCCTGGCCTAGCCTTGGCTATGATGCCTCATGCCACACCTCACGATTGCCTCGTGCCTCTAGGATCAATATGGAATCCCTCGGATCATCTAGGAACTCCCTCGTATCAATTTGGAGCACTCGGCAACCAATCGCATAATGCCCTCATCATGACTCATGCATCACCACATGGCTACCTCATGGCCCACAGCCCATCACTGTTACGATACGACATTTTTTGTGACCTTTGCGTGACCGCATGACCAGCTCTCACGGGATACTCTGCCCTCTTCGGAACATTGAGTACACTCAGCTAAGACATCATAAGACTCGCACGCCTACAACGGCCTACTCGCCCCTAGCCTCCTCTACTCAATATCGTCACCACTACCGTTGTCCTAACGCATGCACACCACTCTAACCACTCGTGCACCGCTCTACGCGCATACGCGCACACACCTAATGACTCATGAGTACAACCATGACAATCACGTGACTCACCTAGGCACTGCCTCACACCGCTTTGCACTGCACAAGGCATCGCCACGGTCCAGTCCCGCTTACGACATCATGAACACAGCTTCGTCTAGCCTTAGTCACTCTAGTCAACCACGTGACACCACTCCTAGAGCCTAGACCCAGCTACGACACCAGTCATGCCTTGTTACGCCATACACCGCTTGGCACAGCTTACAGCTACTTGGCATTCCTTATCCTGGCCACCTCATCGCCTAGAATCTAGCACAGCTACACGTGCACTGCCGCATGCCCACAAACCACACACAGCCACGCCTCGCGCATCCCACATGGTACACCTTACCACAGCCTCATGTCCGCTTACCAACCGGGCTATACTCAGAACATCATGGGCTACCCCTCGGACGATTACGGAACCGCGTATCAACCAATGGCATAACCATCTCATGACACATGTGCCTCATCAAACACAAGGATACCTCATGTCCGATGCCACACGCATCACCCGACAATCGGTACTCGTTCACAACCGACACTCGGATCTCCTCGGACTTACCATAACCCCATCTGTATCCCTCGTCGCCCCTCAGCCAATGGCACAACGTCCTCACGCCTCATGATAGTTGCATGCCCAGCACAGCCCCAGGCCTAGCCTCGGCTATGCTACTCGAGCCACCTTGCGATCACCTCTTGTCCATAGGATCAATACGGAACCCTCCTCATTGGCTCCTAAGTCACTAGGATCAATCCAGGACACTCGTCAACCAATCGCAATACGCCCTTGTCATGACTCATGCAACGCCTCACGACAACCTCATGGCCCACAGCCTGCCACAGCCCCAAGGCTATGTCATAGCTGCAACCCTAAGCACGACTTATATGCTATTCCATATTCTATTTCATATTGACACTGCTTTCTCCTCATGGTCTACCACATATAGATATACCCTAGGCCCTGATCCGTCAGCAACCCTATGCCCATGCACAGCAATATGCCTATTTATGGTTACCCTCAACCCTAGGTTAACCTTTTATGCACTTTCATACCCACGGACTATTATTTATTGCATAGCTTCTATTTATTTATGCCATAACTTCTATTCTTGGGTTTCCCATCAGCCAAGCATGTACAAACAGTAGAATAGTATATAAGACAGCGACTCCAAGCGAGGCAAGACCTCAGTCTTGTCCTCTTCTTGAAGTTTGCGCCTTATCGCTACTGAAAGCCCGACGCCTGTTGGCTACTTGGCCTCAGTGCTGGTGTGCCTAAGTTCAGTAAGGCCCCTCTACTCAAGACACGGCATCCACTCCGCTTGTCTAGGTCATGGCTGCCCTTAATTGGGATGAGTTGTTTCACTGCCCATTGTCTGTTGATAAAGACTTGGTTGGCTCCACTGTCGAGGAGCGCCTTGACATTAATGAAGTGCGGGTACTTCTTTCATACGGCGATCCTAATATTAAGGATCACGTTGCGTCATGAGTTCATGTAGCGGATTCGCCTTGGTTCTGGGTCTTGTGCATGATCAACGCTCGAGTTGGAAGTGGAATTAAGCACTGATACGAGGCCTTGGCCAAGCTGTAGATCAACTACAGGCTCCACTGGCTCTTGAGTGAATAAATAAGAGTCGATTAAGGGGGCATCAATCGTGCGAATGGGATGTCCATTCTGTGTTACAATTCTTTACTTCTATTGCTGTCTGTTCTTGTTTTGTACCACTTACTCTTCTCCTCGTTGGCATGGTCGACCTGTCATCACCTATACCTATGCTCTTCTTGTTCTAGGACCCGCAGCATGGGACATGACTCTTTTATTACCTACCTGACCACCAAGTGTAAGTCTCATTGTTCGTCTTCTGACCTTCTCCTCCAGCCGATGAGCAGCCCAGTCGTTCCTCCTTTTTCCTTTCTTCCTAATGGACTCGTCCTCCTCTAAGTGGTTCTCTCGTGCCACTTACGTGTTTCCAGTGTAGTCATCGTTTTCTATGAGTTTCTATCCAGTTCCATGATTAGTCATCCCCTAGTATTTATACCGTTCCAAAGCATGTAACTCTCCACTTTCGATCTACGCAATTCACGTCGATCATCGTTCTAAGAGCGACTCTCTTAGTTCTCGACCAAGTACTCCGCTCGCTGTCCGATTGACAGTTAGACAACCTACGACTTTCTGATCTTTGCCATTAGAGACTAGTGGTAGTGTGTGACTCTTCATGAGGTCCTCGCACTAGTTCTCCCTGAACGCTCTCAGACGTTGAAAGACGTCCTGCGTAACAAAAGATCAAAAGTGTTCTTTGTCCCTCCTCTCTAGGAGTAGGACCCTCATCCAGTCACCATGTCGTATCGAACCCCCAGCCCCATCATCACTAGCGACGACGAAGACACCACCCAGTTAACCCCAGAAACCAGACCTCAATATATCCCTCGCTATCTTGCAGGGAGAGCCTCCATTCCACCAGCCAGTAGCCCTAGACAACGTCTGCTCGACGCCCCCCCAAGTGCTACTCAGACACCTAGTCCCGTAACTACCAGTACCCCAGGCCCTAGCAACCCTAGGCCCACAGTAACTCCTGCCTTCCCACGAGTCGGAATCCTCCCTTCCGGACAACCTGTCCTAGTCCCAGTTCAGACTTCACCACCAAGACCACCTACCCCAGCACAACTACCTCGAACTCCTAGCCCTATCATCATGGCCACCCCTGAAATCAAAGCAGCCCTCCCAGCCGACTTCATTGGCAAAGCCATTGATGCCACTAGATGGATCAAAGGCATGAACGCCTACTTTTTGTTAAATGCAACCATCTACACCACAGAACAAGCTAAAGTCCTCACTGCTCTTAGTCGCATCTCTGTAAGCGATGGAACCACCTCTAACTTTGTATCTAATTGGTACACCAAAACCACCGACCCCGCCATCCCAGCCCCCGACAAAACCTTTGAACGTTTTTCTGAAGATTTCACCACTACGTTCTACCCCTTTGACGAACAAGCCACAGCCCGAAGAGATCTTTATCAGCTCACCCAGAAGTCCATTCGTCGCCCCAATGGAGAAGTAGATGATGGATTCCAGAAATACATCACTGAATTTCAGACCCTCACCGCTAAAGCAGGAATTACCGATACCAACACTCTCATCGACCAGTTCTCCGTCAGGCTAGACCGACAAATTGCCACCATGATACTCTCTATGGCAACTATCCCTACTACCCTTGACGACTGGGTCCAGAAGGCAAAGACCTTCCACGCCCAACTCGCTCGTTTCAATGCCCTACGAGGGCAATGTGGAGCGCCCTCCTACTTCTCCTAGTCTCGCCCTCA
Source organism: Tylopilus cf. leucomycelinus (assembly GCA_038089455.1). Classification (NCBI taxonomy): domain Eukaryota; kingdom Fungi; phylum Basidiomycota; class Agaricomycetes; order Boletales; family Boletaceae; genus Tylopilus; species Tylopilus cf. leucomycelinus. The sequence continues at coordinate 8,420 of JBBPKV010000270.1, forward strand.
ACGAGACCCAAATGCCATGGACATAGACGAACTCATTGCCTTGCCTAAGCTCACTCCGGCTGAACGAGCTTGATGTATGCGAGAAGGGGCTTGCTTCAAATGTAGGAAGAAAGGGTATAGTGCTCAAGACTGTCGTTCCTCCTGGTCTCCTAGAAACAATACCCCATCCTCATCATGTCCTTGCATTCCAGCAAATCCTCGTCCGAAACCCCAGAACCTGCGATCCATCGAAGCCCAAGAACCTTTGACCTCAAAAGTCCCGCCTATAGAATTAGAAACCTTCATCCAATCTCTTTGCCTCAAAGGTGAAAAAGACGAGAATGTCCTCCAAACCCTTCGCATCTGTTATGAAGAACAGCCGATAGAGAAGGGAGAAATTGTTGCTCAGGTTGAAACATCGGATTTTTGAACCGGGAAGTGGTCTCGACGTCCTTTTCCCATGACTTAGACCATGTATTGTTAGGGATACCAAATGAGAGAACCATGCGCCTCCCAGTCACCCTGACTCATAAGTCTCAAATCATCGAAAGCGTTGCTCTCATTGATAGCGGAGCAACAGGAAATTTTATTGATATCAACCTCCTCACCAAGATACGGTTTCCTTTAAAATGACTCCAAGAACCTCTTGTCGCCAGAAACATCAACGGAACTCCTAACTCCCGAGGAACGATTCAATGGAAGGCCTACGTCACCATCACCCTCGGGTCTCACCAAGAAAGACTATACCTTATGGCCACCAACCTAGGACGGAACCAGATCATCCTGGGAATGCCATGGTTACAGAAATGGAACCCATCCATCGATTGGTTGAAACAATCCGTTCACATCCTCCCGTCACCCTACACCATTAACGAAAACACCTCCCAACGATATCTACTCTGCTATCTGGGACTTGAAGCGGACCAAAAAATAACCCATCGACTTGCTAAACGGAAATGATGGACCGAGGAACTGACAGCGTCTCTTCGTGAGTACCCCCCTCACCCATCCGAAGAAGCGATAAACAAGATCACCATCTTCACTCAATTGGCCCAAGAGGTGGGCGTCAAGGAACAACAAATTCCGTCCTGGTGTAAAGACTACAAAGATGTCTTTTCCGAGAAACTACACAGCCAATTACCCTCACATCATCCTTATGACCATACTATCGAACTCCGTCCTTCTTTTACCCCCAAGATCGCTAAGGCATATGCCTTAAACCCTGCAGAGCAAGAAGCATGCAAAGCCTTTGTTGAAGAACATCTGAAAACCGGCCGCATCGTCCCATCGAAATCTCCTCAGGCTTCCCCATTCTTCTTCATACCAAAGAAAGATGGATCCCTTCGCCCATGTCAAGACTATCGATACCTAAATGCTCACACTATTCGAAACGCATACCCCCTCCCTCTCGTTTCAGAACTCGTTGACGACATGAAGGAATCCACTCTCTTTACCAAGTTTGATATCCGATGGGGATACAACAACATCCGCATTCGAGAAGAGGACCAATGGAAGGCCACCTTCATCACTCCTCTTGGCCTTTTAGAACCCACCGTCATGTTCTTCGGTTTTTGCAATGCACCCCCCACCTTCCAAGCTTTCATGAATCACATCTTCACTGACATGATAGCAGAAAAATGGCTCAAGATCTATATGGACGATCTGGGTATCCATACAAAAGATAACCTCGAACTCCACCACAAAAGGACGTGTCAAGTCCTTCAACGTCTCCAAGAACATCATCTCTCTGTAAAATTGTCAAAATGTCTCTTTGATGTCCCCAAAATGGAGTTTTTGGGCATGATTATCGGCCAAGGACGAATTGAAATGGACACTGTCAAATTGAAGGCGGTCCAAGATTGGAAACCTCCTACCACTGTAAAGGGAATATGGTCATTCATTGGATTTGCGAACTTTTACAGCAAATTTATCCCTAACTTCTCTCAGGTAGTTGCTTCTTTGAATCTCCTCACCCGGAAGAATGAACCCTGGAAATGGACTGCGTTACAGCAAACCACCTTCGACAAATTAAAATCGATATTCTCGTCAACCCCAGTGCTCCACATCCCTGACACCTCGAAACCCTTTACCCTTATGACCAATGCATCACTCATTGCGGCAGGCGCAATCCTCATGCAAACCGATACCAATGGGGACTTCCATCCCTGCACCTACTTTTCAAAAATGTTCACTCCTGCTGAACGTAATTATGATATCTATGACCGAGAACTCCTAGCAGTCATTCTAGCTCTACAAGAATGGCGCCAATACCTCCAAGGCACTCCTCACGATGTTACCATCATCACAGACCACAAGAACCTGTCATTCATCCGAGACCCTCGTAAACTCTCCCGACGACAAGCTCGCTGGGCCCTCTTTCTACAGGACTTCCCTCTCGTATGGCAGGTCACCCTAGGGTCGAAGATGGCCCCAGCAGACACTCTATCCCGCAAAGACCTTGTTGACACGACTGCAGACAATGTTCAAACATCTATATGTCCTGAACCCGTCATTATCAACGCCCTTGACCTCACCCTCACCCATCATATTCAATCCTCTTCTACCTCAGATCCATTTGTCCTTCGTGCCATCCGCTCCCTGGCAGAGGGCTCACCCCTCCTCCCTCGCTCTACCATCCATGACTGGACCTATGACCAGGGTCACCTCTACTTCCGAAATCGTCTTTACATACCCCCTGAGGCCCGTCACGCTCTTGTATCATCTATTCACAAACTACCCACCATGGGCCATGCAGGCCGTTTTCGTACCAAAGCCCTCTTAGAATGTGACTTCTGGTGGCCGGGTCTCTCCACCTTTGTCAACTCCTTCGTTGCTGGTTGCACTACCTGCCAGCAAAATAAAATCAATACCCATCCAACAGTACCCCCTCTTCACCCCATCATATCGTCCACTACTCTGCCGTTCCGCCAGATCTCCATTGATCTCATCACTGATCTTCCTCTCTCCCAGGGTTTTGACTCCATCATGGTCGTGGTCGACCACGGCCTTACGAAGGGGGTAATTCTCTGCCCTTGCCACAAAACCATTGATGCAGCAGGAGTTGCTAAGCTCTTTTTCCACAACGTATTCAAAAGATTTGGCTTACATGACTCTATCATCTCTGACAGAGGCCCCCAATTCGCTTCTGCATTTGCCAGAGAGCTCGCTAGATTACTGCAATATGATGTGAAACTCTCCACCGCATACCATCCTCAAACTGATGGACAAACCGAGCGCTTAAACCAGGAATTAGAGACATATCTTCGTATCTTCTGTGCCCATGATTCTCACAAATGGGCAGACTTCCTGACCACTGCTGAATTCCACCATAACTCAGTCGTCCACAGCTTCACCAAAACCTCGCCCTTCTCCCTCATGATAGGCTACGAACCTCGACTCTATCCCTCTTTCGGCAAGACATTTCTTCCAGCTTTAGAACAATGTCTTTCCCACCTAGATGAAGCCTGAAAAGAAGCCTTGGCAGCACATGACTCAGCACGCTTAGCGATGCAACAACGTGTCACCTAACGATTCATCCCCTGGAAAGTTGGTAACAAGGTTTGGTTGGAAGCCACTCATCTCCGCCTTCCCTACCCTTCCAGGAAATTAGCTCCCAAGCGACAAGGACCTTTCGAGATCACTCAGGTCCTATCTCCCCTCACTTACCGCCTCCATCTCCTAGTAACATGGAAAATTCATGATGTGTTTCACGCATCTCTCCTATCAACCTATCAGGAGACGGCTACCCATGGTCCTAACTTCTCCTGACCACCGCCTGATGTGATTGAAGCCAAAGAAGAATACGAAGTTGATCGGATCATCGGTCACAGAGGGACTAGCAACCGTCGTAGGTACCTAACCGCATGGAAAGGGTATCCATCGTCGGAAAACACCTGGGAACCCGAAGCAAACCTAAAACATGCCCAATCTATCCTCTGCTCCTATAAAAAATCCCAGGCCCTTTAAATAATCCAGACATGCCTCGAACACCTCTAGCCCTTGCCCCTCACCACCGAAGATCTCCCTCCGAAATTGCCTACCAGTTCGAAATCTTCATCACCGTCAGCATCACCGTAGTTGTTCTTATCGTCCTCTTCACTGCCATCGGAATAGTCATTGGCCTCCGAAGACCCACCTAAGCGCGTTCCCCCTCAAGCCAATACTCTGAGAAGTCAGTCTCTTCGTGAGTATCGCCTTAGAGCTGTCCCAAGCCCCGAAGAAAACGCCATACACTCACCAACCAAGCCAATGTCCTCCCCCTCCTCATCCCATTCCTCCCTCGCCCTTGACGAATTTCTTGAAACCACCCCCATCTATCCAAGACTCCTCCCCCAACCGCACGCTCTCTTAACTTACACTTCCGTCCTTGAAAACCCCGCTTGTTTCACCGAATTATCCACCTTACCTAGCTATGCCGAGGACACTTTGGTTCAACGCATTATTAACCTATTTCATGACCTTGCTCACATTCAACGTTTTCAGGCAGCAGCTTCTCCATCTGACATACCCCCAATGTTTGACCTTCCTAGGCACCTCTCCATCGCTTCCACTCTCCAACAAACCCTGCTCGTCCTCCACGAGTACGGATTACACACCTACGTGGCCCGCATCGACCCTTCCATCATTGGCCCAATCTTCCGCCCGATCTTCCTTGCCATGACGGTCGAAGAAAGATGAGAATATCGTTTCAGGGTGGGGCAACTCGATCCCTGGATTCGCCCCACACCAATCCCAGCCCCCAACATCCCTCAAATGCCCCCTGTCGAAGCCAGTGCCCCTCCATCCCCCCCAGTCGTCGAGAAAACCCTCCTCATACCAACCGAAGGAGAGGTCGACGAAGAAGCCTACAATTTGGTGCGCAGCTATTATTTTCGCACCTCTGATGGCCGCCAGATTCTCTCCGCCCCAACACACTTCATCCCGACTCCACTGCGTCGCAGTCACGCGACTTCCTCCACCCTGTGTTTTCATTGCAATGGAACTGGTCATTTCTGGGAGGACTGTCCGCACTATCAGTGTTCCAGCTGCGGCCTTTATGCCCCTGGACACCCCCGAATCTCTTGTCTTTCCACGCAATGCTCTTGTTGTGACCAATGGGGACACAGCACCAGGTACTGTCCTGGACAAATCTGCGCGATTTGTCATCAAGCCGGGCACGTCGCAGACGACTGTCCATTTGAGATTTTATCCCCCGACCAGGCCTTGTTTGCTTTTACTGGATGTGTTGCCCACAACGGACATGGTGCTTGAGCCTGGGTCTCAAGTCTACGAAGGGGGTAATGTTACGATTCTTTACTTCTATCGCTGTCTGTTCTTGTTTTGTACCACTCACTCTTCTCCTCGTTGGCATGGTCGACCTGTCATCACCTATACCTATGCTCTTCTCGTCCTAGGACCCGCAGCATGGGACATGACTCTTTTATTACCTACCTGACCACCAAGTGTAAGTCTCATCGTTCATCTTCTGACCTTCTCCTCCAACCGATGAGCAGCCCGGTCGTTCCTCCTTTTTCCTTTCTTCCTAATGGACTCGTCCTCCTCTAAGTGGTTCTCTCGTGCCACTTACGTGTTTCCAGTGTAGTCATCGTTTTCTATGAGTTTCTATCCGGTTCCATGATTAGTCATCCCCTAGTATTTATACCGTTCTAAAGCATGTAACTCTCCACTTTCGATCTACGCAATTCACGTCGATCATCGTCCTAAGAGCAACTCTCTTAGTCCTCGACCAAGTACTCCGCTCGCTGTCCAATTGACAGTTAGACAACCTACGACTTTCTGATCTTTGCCATTAGAGACTAGTGGTAGTGTGTGACTCTTCGTGAGGTCCTCGCACTAGTTCTCCCTGAACGCTCTCGGATGTTGAAAGACGTCCTGCATAACATTCTGAGTACCTAGTTTACTTAGAACGTGCGGGCTTTTCCCTGTTTCGATTCTGCGTCTTTCATGTCGAAGAAGAAGGCTTTGAGTTCTTCAAAGTCCATACCATGCACTGCACATGGGAGTTCTTGGTGACTATTGGTTTCTTCATCGTCGTCTTGTCCTTGGACACTATGCACTTGGCATTGTCATTTGCAGTGTCAGAAGTGTTTACCTTTGTACCATCCACACTCTGAGCATTTGGTGGAGGGCCTAGCACAATTTGGCACGTAGTGATCTTTTGAATCACAATTGCGGCATCCTTGGAACCATTGTTTATTGTTGGTTTGGGGTTTTCCTTTCTTGTTTTGGGTGAATGCCTGGATTTCTTCTTCTTCCTCTTCTTCATCTATGAGGTCTTGGCCCATGAAGTTCACCTCATGTACGGTTTTGGGTGTGGACCTGGTATTGAATTGTTTAAAGGCTTCTCTTGCCTTTCCTGTGTTATGGAGACAAGTCATCGTCTTTTCGACTGTCTCTTGGCGTAGCCCGAACTGGAACATTTGTTTGACCAGTTCAGGGTCCGAGTTCTTTTCTAGGAGGAATACTCCATGTTCTTCCGATATTCCTGATTGGTAATAGAGAGTTCGCCATTTTGCTAAGAAGGTGTTGATTTCGGCTTTGCCTTGGACTAGGGAGGTGATTTCACGAGTTGCCCAGTCCTTTTGTAATTCAGGCCGGAATAGACCTTCTACCTCCGATTGGAGGACGGTCCAATCTGTGAGAGTAGAGGTGTCCTTGGCGAGCTTCTCTAATTCTGACTCTGCAAAGTAAGCACCACGGGTGCCTTTGAGTCAGGATAGGATTGCATAGGCACAGTTTTTTCCGTGCGGGGTTGTTTCTTCATTTTGGGTAGTGGAGAACTGCCTTGGGTTGCAGTCCATCCATGCTTTGATCTTGATCCACCATTCTTCAAATGTGGATTTGGATCCTGAGTAATTGCCGGGATCAGCAAAGATTTCAACCTTTGATGAGCCATTGGTTCCGGCTCCTGTTGTAGATGTTGAAGGGCCTGCAAATCCTAATAGATCACGTAGGTGTTGGTCTGATTCGTTGATGCGGTCCTGCACATCTTGAAGTTGCAAGTTAGCGTGTTCTAGCGCAGTTGTGAGGGTATCTCACTATTCTTCTAAATGCGTGCATCGCTCACTGGCGGTGATACTGATTCGTTCTGTGCTGTTGAACCGAGCTACCAGCTCGTTCCATTGTTCAACGGTGATGTTCGCCATATTGTTGATGATTTAGGCGAGTATAGCGTATGGGTGGCCCTATATTTCTCCTAAAGAGGGCTCTAACAATGTCGAGGTATGTGCGAAGCATATTGCGGAGGGTTCTTCGATCGGGTGCGACAAATAGGATATCGTCGAGGTATTCAACTTCATATGCATCACTGATGTTTGGAGGAATGACTGTGTTGGGCATGGGGATAGTAGTGTTATGGATAGATACCAGTGTTTGTCTTTTATGGCGAGCCATAAGTGTTTGGGGTTAATTCACCAAGTATTGTTGTAGTTGTTGTCTCCCCAACCATTGTTGTTGCTAGCCTCTGAGTAATGGTAGTCCTTTTCGTGGATTTCCGAGGGTGAAGCGATTCTGATTTTGTATGTGCCAAATACTAAGAGTATTGGGCGACGATCGTGAACTTTCTTGAATATGTACCACACAAGTAGTCTGGTGCCAATGATGATGAGATCAATCAGGTTGATCGAAAGCTGCATTGGTGGGCGACAGTGGTGAAGGTGGTAACTGAGAGGGCAGTCTCTCGTACGATGATCTCCTTGGTCTGACTGACGAAGGGTGTATGTCTCTGCTGGATAGCGTTCCGTAGGCAGGTGGTGGTGTCTTATAGTTGTTGGGATCTTGTCCAATGTGTTCTACGGCTATGTCTCCTGTGTTTCATGGTGGTACTCTCAGTGGCGATGAAGAGTCCGAGGAGGTAATGTCTTGTGAGTCGCAGTCTGTTGCGACGGCTGTGGTTGTCTCCGAGTCAAAGGAACTCTCTGTTCCTTGAGCGGGTCTTTGTATGCATGGGTGACCTCTGTGTCGCTGTGTTCTTCGCAATGGGTGGTGTGCAAACTGCTGTGGTGGTGTGGCGGGAATAGCGCTCGTCTGGGGTACAGTTGCGGATGTCGATGGTCTCGCACTAGGAGAACTGAATACCAATGTATCAGCTGGTCTCGCTCCTTGTGGTTGTATAATGTTTGTAGAGGGCTGGGCTTGAGGAGTAGAGTTGGCACTCTCGGCGGTCAAGTCTCTAAATGCTCTGGTCCTGCGAAGTGTATTAGGGGCGAATGGAAGAACCTGTGTAACCCTGCTATCCCTAATTATCTGTATGGTAACGTGAAGGCTTCCGTAAAGAGGTCTTAGGTCGTAAGTAACGGCTATGACTAAGAGGAGGAGGGTGAGGGTAGATGGGGCGAAGCCAAGGTAAGGGGCGACTAATAGGAGGGTGGCGACGACGAGGGTCGGGAGTTGGATCTGTCTGGTGTACTCCCTGAACCGGCAGGTTCCGGATTCCCTGCGCAAATATTCTATGCCAAATGTCGACCTGGCATTCGAGGATTCTTCTTCGTTCCTGTTCCTGCTGTATACCCAAACATATTCCCTCTCAAATGATCTGTGCGACGTCCGGGTTAAGAAGAGCTGCGCTTCGAATCTGATTGTGAGTATCGAGAGTCGGAGCAGAGGGAGGTGATGCCAAATTGGGATAGTGATAGGTAAGGAGTTGTTGCTCATATACTTGTTCGCAATGAGCGAGTTCTTGGTAGACAGGGGCCCAGTTAACTTCTTCTTCTAACGGCGTGGGGCTCCGTTGAATTGGTGACCCTCTTGAAGAAAGGATACGGGACCTTTCTGCAGCAAGATACGCAGTGCGACAGCAAGGGATCTCTCAAATAGAGGTCAAGTGTTGGAGACTCACTTGTGAGAGAGTAGAGCTTGGTAGAACAATACTACGGCGTCCTCTGGATACCTTGAGATAGCAGGATCAAGGTTACACTAGCGGTGCTTGACGCTAGGTCAAAGGTTCCAGTAGTAGATTTAAGATTTAGAGTGTTGAGATCAAGT
>JBBPKV010000271.1:0-17370 GCA_038089455.1 Tylopilus cf. leucomycelinus
GTATATATACTACGAGGAGTTGGATGAGTAAGCGGATTAGTCATGATGACTAATCGGTATTAGTGAGCATGACAAAGCGATGGCGCAATAAGAAGTCTGAATGATGCAAGAGTGGCGCCATCGCTGATGAAGCATGATAAAGCGGAAATGACAAAGTGGCCCAGTGACTAATCGCATGGATGTCAGAAAGAAACGATTAGTCAAAAGAAAGTCACCAGTTGGGACTCGAACCCAAGGTCTGGTGTGTACACGATTAAGTATAGGAAAAAGTATAAGGCAAAGCATATGATCGTAACATTACCCCTGTATTAAGATGAGACATCGCTCGAAGTCTCAAGGTCCCAGGGGTCGGGGAAGGCAAGCCATCTAGATAAGTCAAAAGTCGTGACTGGGAGACCCAGTGAGGTTTCCTTCTGCCACCGGGTCGAAGCCGTCATCAGTGTATGAATACTCGTCCACCAATGTCTCACTAGGAGCAGATCTGTCGTGTGAGGGATAAGGGGTGCCTGAGGATCTGCGATGAGATCGGGAGGAAGGAGGGCTGTGGTGAGACGAGGACGAAGAGGTCGAAGGTGGTGGGCGACGGGGGCGGCGAAGAGGACATCGGTTCTGGGGGTGACCTGGTTGCCATCGAAGGCAGGTGGGGCATTGGTACACCAGGCAGTTAAGCTGGATGTGGCCAAGGCGATGGCAGGAGTAGCAGGCGTTAGGGAACCGAGGATCGTCGCATGTGAGGGGAAAGGACAAGGCCCTTGCATGTTGCTGTTTGAGGCGAGTGATCACGGCGATCTCTTTGTCATTCAGGGGGGATGATGAGGCTGACAGAGGGGTCCTGGAGAAGGAGGAGGGAAGTCCTATGACGGGGCGTGGCAGGTCGGAAGCGCTGGCGGTTTCCTGCAGGTATCGGTCTAGGTCCAAAAGGAATGTGTCCATCTCAAGCTGATGGAGGGCTACTCCGAGTAGTCCGGTGGTCTCGTGTTGGATTTCTTGGAGGACAGTAACGACGGTAGGGAAGACGTTAGACCGGGAGATGGCTGGGATGATCTGCGCGAGGCGCGAGATCTGCAGGAAGGCGCGATATAGGGTGTATAGGGGAGACGACATATCTAGGTAGGCGCTGATGGGTACAGCAAGGCGTGAGTCTTGCATCATTCGTGCCATGTGGTCAAGGGCGGTGATATCAGGGATTTCGTCCCTGAAGCGATGGGCAGCGGCTGGGAGGTCAACTGAGACGGGAAGACCGGGATGAGTAACGTGGGTGCATGGGGGTGGTATAGGAAGGGCATCCCGTTCCCAGCCAGGGTTGGCGATGATGGATGATGCGGGAGACGACGAGCGAGGGGGGGTGGTGGGAGTAATGGACGATTCTGTAATGGAAAGCGAAGACATAGCTAAACAAAGGTTCGAAGTGTCAATGATGGAAACGAAGAGAGGATCAGAGAAATTTCTTAGCGGCGATGAGTGCGGTTGGTTTTCTTGGGTGAGGTTGAGGAGAAGATGGAGGGGAATCGACTCTTATATCCTAGTAGGAGGGTAGCAGAGTGTCGGAGGTTGGATTCTGGTTCCCACGAGTCTTCTTCGGCTGTGTATCCTTTCCAACGGATCAGGAAAGATGGGATACCTTTTCAGATCCTGTGCTTTAATATCCGTTCGACTTCGTATTCTTCTTTGCCATCTACAAGGGAAGAAGGGGGTTTTGGGAAGTTCGGCCCGTGTACACTATTTTTGCGATAGGGCGATAAGAGGGAAGCATGGAAGACCGGGTGGATCTTCCATGTCTTGGGTAGTCGGAGTCTATAAGATACGGGGGATAGAACCTTTTCGATAAGGAAGGGTCCTTCTCTTTTTGGTGTGAACTTTGGGTCTGCAAGGTGGCGTTTCAGGTTTTTGGCTTCTAGCCAAACCTTATCGCCTTGGGCGAAGGGGGTGAACTTGCCTCGTGTTCTGGAGGCCATAGTTTGGTGGGCGAGTTCGTGGGCAGCTAGGGCTTCATTCCTAGTGGCAGTGAGTGTTTGGATGCGGTCATCGACCCCAGGTAGGGGGGAGGACGGGAGGATGGAAGGGAGAGGAATGGGCTCGTACCCCATCATGAGGAAGAACGGGGACTTGCCTGTGACTGAGTGAGGATGGTGATTATGGGCGAATTCCGCGTGTGCGATAGAATCGGCCCATGAGGTAGAGTTCTCGCCGCAGTAGATGCGGAGATAGGTTTCGAGTTCTTGATTAACTCGTTCCGTTTCTCTGTTAGTCTGTGGGTGGTAGGCGGACGAGAGCACAAGGTTATAGTTTAGGAGTCTCCCTAACTCCTTGGCAAAGCGGGCGGCGAACTGAGGGCCACAGTCTGAGATGATCTGGTCATATAGACCGAATCGGGTGTAGACTTTGAGGAAAAAGAAGGCTGCGATGCCTTCGGTGGTGACCGTTTTGTTAGTGGGGCAAAGGATTACCCCCTTCGTAAGGCCGTGGTCCACCACGACCAATAAGGAGTCGAACCCACCAGAGAGGGGTAGGTCGGTAATGAGATCACAGGACACCTGCTGGAAGGGTCACATGCAGGAGGGGGAAAGGGGCATGGGCGGTGGTGTGGTAGGGTGGGTATTGGCTTTGGACTGCTGGCATACTGCACAGCCTTCAACGTATCGTTGGACGAATTGGGCGAGGCCTGGCCACCAGTACTCGGCGGAGGTTAGTTGGCGAGTTTTAAGGAAGCCGGGGTGACCGGCGGATTCATGGTCGTGGCAACGGCGAAGGACATCCCTTCGGAGCATGCCGGTGGGGGGTACATATACGTGGTTTCGGTAAGTAAGGATGCCGTCAAGGACTTTCCAATCCGAGAGGCAGAAGCAGAAAGGAGCGGGAATGTTCCCTTCAAGGGCACGGAGTGTGGTGAGGTAAACAGAGTCAGTGGCAGACTCCTGGGCGATGACTTGGGCGAGGGAGGTGTCGATGAGGCGGACAAAGAGCGAGTCTGGGAGGAGGGTGACATCATGATTGTCACGATCTTCGGTGGGATAGTGGTCTGCGCGGCGGGAGAGGGCGTCAGGGACGGTGAGGTCTTTGCCGGGGACGTGGGAAAATTTCAAATCAAAGTCCGCTATGTCTAGGAGCCAGCAGGCTTGTCTCCGGTTCAGGTTCTTGGGTTGTCTGAAATAGGTCAGGTTCTTGTGGTCAGTGAAAACCCTGATGGGGTGTGGGGAGCCAACAAGGTAATGACACCATGCTTTGAGAGCACGCATCAGAGCGAGAAGCTCGCGGTCATAGATTTCATAGTTGCGTTCTGCGGGGAGGAGGGATTGGGAGAGATAGGAACATGGATGCCAGTCTCCGTTGGCATCAGTTTGGAGCAGGACCACGCCAGTGCCAACGAGGGAAGCATCGGTAGCAATGGCAAAAGGAGCGGCGAGGTCTGGGAGCCGGAGGACTGGTTCTGCCATGAAGGCCTTTTTTAAGAATAGGAAGGCTTGGTTGCAGGCAGGAGTCCAGTTCCATTTCATGTCCTTCTTTGTAAGGTCGATGAGGGGTCAGGCCATTTCCAAGAAGTTGTTACGCAGGACGCCTTACAACGTCCAAGAGCGTTCACAGAGGACTAGCACGAGGACCTCACGAAGAGTCGCACACTACTACTAGTCTCTGGGGAAGAAGGTCAAGGGTTTATAGTCGTCTAACTGTCAATCGGACAGTGAATGGAGTTCTTGGTCGAGGACTAAGAGAATCGCTCTTAGGACGATGATCAGCGTGAATTGCGTAGATCAAAAGTGAGGACTACAGGGCTCGTCTGGGTATAAATACTAGATGATGACTAAGCGTGGAAGGCTATAGAACCATCTGGAAGTACGAAGAATAGGGGACACGTGGTTGACATAAGAGAGTCGACCAGAGGAGATACGAGTCCGTAAGAGACATTCTGACTCAACATACCTTCATCAGTATGGAAGAGAATTGAATGAGATAGGCTGATGGAGGTTAATTGAGAAAGGTTCTGCCGTATGGAGGAGAAGAGTCAGAAGATGAATCGGCAGAACGAATGAGTTACAAAAGGGTCAAGTTCCAAGAAGCGGGGCTGAGGGTAAGAAGTGAGTATTTGTAAGTAAAGGTAGGTCTACCATGCCATCGGTGGACCACGAGTCGAAGAGAGAGAAGGAATAGACATCGATAAATGTATGAAATCGTAACAGAAGTGACTAAGGAAGCGGCAGTAGAAGTTGGCAAAGCCAAGGAAGGAACGTACTTCCTTGACCGAGAATGGGATGGGCCAGGAGGAAATGCCTTGGAGTTTGACGGGGTCCATGGCTATTTCTCCGTCATGGAGGATCATTCTAAGGTAGTCGATTTCGGGGGCATCGAAGGTGCACTTTTCAAGGCGAAGATAGAGGTTAAGCTCCTTCATTCGTTGGAGGACGCGGAGGGTTCGTTCACGGTGAGTTGCTTCATCAGCCGAGTGGATGAGGAGGTCATCCATGTAGATGATGAGCCATCCTTCTGCGATCATATCCTTAAACGAGTCATTCATGAATCGCTGGAAGGTTGGGGGTGAGTTCGTCATTCCGAAGAACATCACCATCGGCTCAAAGAGACCTCGGTGAGTGATGAAGGCAGCCTTCCATTGGTTGCCGTCATGGATGCGCACATTGTTATAGCCCCATCGGGCATTAAACTTGGTAAAAATCTTGGATCCTCGCACCTGGTCTATCAGGTTGGAGATAAGGGGAAGAGGGTAGGTGTCCTGAACTGTGTGCTCATTCAGATATCTGTAGTCTTGGCAGGGACGAAGTTTGCCATCCTTCTTTTTGATGAAGAAGAATAGAGAAGCTTGTGGGGATTTTGATGGTCGGATTTTTCCCGACCTGAGGTGTTCTTCGACGAAGTCATCAGTGGCTTTCTTTTCGTCTGGAGATAAAGGATAGAGTTTCCTGATCTTTGGGACGAAGGTTTCATCTAGGTTGATCTTGTGATCGTAGGGTCGTTTAGGAGGTAATTCTCCTGGTGCTGGTTCCCCAAATACCTTGGAGAATTGTTGATACTGTGGGGGTAGCATTTGCTTCAGTTCTTTAGCAAACTGTTCTGCGGCAAGTTCGGTGGCTTTTGTGAGTTTGGCGATGAGGGCATGAGATACGTAGCGGGATCCACTTTTGATGAGACGGTTAGTGGCTCCGAGCCTGACGATGCGTTGTACCTCATGGACTTGGGCCGCTTGGAGGCAGCATTGATTTTCGGTTTCTTTCTCTAGGTAATCGAAGAGGTGTTTGTCATGGATTTCATCTATGAATCGTAGACGAGGGGAGGTGTTTGGGGTAATGGGACCCCGGAGTTTGGTGGCATGTGCGTCGGCGAGGGTGGCATTGCGAGTGTAGTACGATGGGGATTCGTCTAGGGATTTAGCGATGGAGAGGGTGCGAGTGGGCCAGTCTATGGTGGGGTTGGTCTTTGATAGCCACGGGAAACTGAGGATGACATTCTCGTTTCCACAGTTCATGACATGGAAGGTGGTCTCCATCAGGACTCCTTGGATGTTGAGGAATAGGGTTGTGGTGAAGTGGATCATGCCGCCTTTGTTGGAGGATTGATCCACATTTCTGATGAGAATCGGGTTTTCGAGGCGTGTGGTAGGAAGGCGATGTTTGCAAACAAAGCCCCAGTCAATGCATGAGATTTCGGCCCCACTGTCGATGAGGGCGTGAGTGTTGACGACTTTAGTGGAGTGCGAGGTAGTGAGAAGTTGTACTGGGATTGATATAGCCTTCTTTACAGCTCGTACTCGTACACTAGGGGAGGAAGGATGCGTCGTTAGTCCTTCCTTATTCAAAAACCCGAGAAAGCCACTCTAGCTTCGACGGGGGAGTCCTTTTCTTCTTCGTCATCGTCGTCCCATTCGATTAAAGGTGGGGGTTGTTCTTTTACTTTCCGTACCTTTTTGGGTAGAATGGGGGGTTTCGTAGTCGTTGGGTAGCAGGGGCATTCAAGGAAGGAGTGTCCTTGTTGTCTGCATCAGAAGCATCGGTTCTCTCGGATGCAACGAGCTCGTTCCTCGGGGGTCAATTTCTTGATTTTGATGGCGTCGATTTCCATGGCATTGGGATCTCTGGCCATAGAAGAGGTGGGTACCTGGGGTAACCAGGATTTTGTGGCGCGGGGGTTCTTGTGGCAGTGGGCAATCGCTTGGGACCGTTCCCATTGTGATTGGAGTTTCATGGCTTTCTCGATCATTTTGTCGAGGGTATCTGGGACGGTTTCAAGGGCGTAGAGACAGTTCATGAGGGGAATGGGAATTCCCGTGGAGAAATATTGGATTAAGACCGCTTGGTCCGTTACTCAGGCTAGGGAGACATTGTTTCGGAACTTAGCAATGTAGTCGCCAAGTGGGGGTTCATAGCGGGTTTTGCCGTCTCTGCGGCGTTCGACCATCTTGGTATTGGCGAGCCAATGGAGGGCATCGCCTGCAACGTCGTAGTGGTTGATGAATCCAGTTTTGAAGCTGGATTCGAAGCTAGCCCAGGTTCCTATGGACAAAGTTCCTGTGGCGAGGGCAGTTTCTCGGTAAGTGGAGGCCCACATAAGCGCAGGTCCTTTGGTCATATATGAGAGGGCGTATGCGACCCTCTTGGCATCTGTGTTATACACGTCCTCGTTGACCCCTAAATAGAATTTGATGGAGTTCAGCCAGGGTAAGGCTTTGGTGTAAGTTCCGTTGAACGGTTCGGGGGTTCCTAGGTGAAGTTCAGTGGGTTTTGCGGACATAGTGGGGAATGGTGGTGGTAGGGGAGTGGAGAACGTTCATGGGATAAATGGTCGTTGGGGTCCTAGGGGAAAAATTGGCGGGTGGCGGGACAAGGGGGTCGGTGACGGTGGTGTGGGTACTCGGGGAATGTTTACCACGTGGGTAAACTTGTGGGCTAGGCTAGTAATGGTTGGGTCGTCTTCTGTGATAGGAAGGTCAGGGTCAAGGGTTCTGGTGGGGTGGTCAATGGTTTCGTCGTCGGACGATTCTGAGTCTTGAGGTTGGGGCCTTAGACGAGGCAAGGACCAAAGAGAGGGGCGTCGGTCCGCAATGATGGCTTATCCAGTGATAGCCATGGTAGGGTGAGCTTAGTCTTTTGTTACGACCATTCAAGGTTCGTGGACTAGCTGTCAAAGGTGCATCTTGGGGAGGTACTCACAAAGAGATGCAACGTCCCAAGTGCAAGGGTTCTGCCTGTGGCAGCAAAGGTTCCTTAACGACGAAGTCATAAGGACGAGGTAGCACTCTACTGGTGATACCCGGAGGGTCCCTCTAGGAGTCGACGGTCGATGACTACTAGGCTGTGTCAAAGGGATCAAGCTACCAAAGGTAGTGATCGAGCTTAGAGGTCAAGGCTTGGAAGCGAAGGAGGATTTGAGAAGACTAAGCTAGGGAATACATGACGGTAGAGGCGAGTATATATACTACGAGGAGTTGGATGAGTAAGCGGATTAGTCATGATGACTAATCGGTATTAGTGAGCATGACAAAGCGATGGCACAATAAGAAGTCTGAATGATGCAAGAGTGGCGCCATTGCTGACGAAGCATGATAAAGCGGAAATGACAAAGTGGCCCGGTGACTAATCGCATGGATGTCAGAAAGAAACGATTAGTCAAAAGAAAGTCACCAGTTGGGACTCGAACCCAAGGTCTGGTGTGTACACGGTTAAGTATAGGAAAAAGTATAAGGCAAAGCATACGATCGTAACAGTCATCTACCATTTCCTGCCACTTGTCCTGTACAAACTGTGTCCTGGAGGTCAACCAGCTCTTGGAGTACTCTTGCATACCGCTGGTTTGCATTGTTGAGTTGACCGATTAGGTCATCTTGGGTTACCCTTAGTGAGTCACGGGAGTGCTCTAGGAGCCGAATGTCGTGTTGATAATAATAAATATGTTCTTCCGTGACTTCAACCTGAGCTTCGGTGGTTTGGACCCTATCCTGCGAAATCCAAAGTGCATTAGCCATAATTCTATAGTACGGATGAGTTAAATAAAAATTGTTCCATAACCTCTGGTCGAAAGCCCTGTTCCATGTCGACTGGGTTGGAACATCCGCATGCCTGTCCCTATTCAGTCCTGCTGTGCACCTGGCTATTTGAACCCTGAAGAGTGGAGTACCGTCGTGGTTGTCATGCTAGTAGTTGTCCGCTTCTTGGTGATCACTTGGGTATAAGACATTTGCGTGTAGATCTCCCGTAATGGGGTCATGCTTGATCACTGGTAAGAGTTCGCTTGCTACGAGGTTTGGTTGACTGTGTTCGTGAACCCTCCTCATTTGGCTATAAGGGTGGGTAAGACGATTGAAAATCTCGAACCCTTGTTCATGAACAAGCGAGTGGCAGGTGCTGTAATGAAACTGGGACGGGAATGCCCAACCCATACCTTCTAATACCGACGAGGTACTTTCTCCGTAGTACATCGTCCCCTCGAGTACCGGACTATGATCTTGGAGAAGTCCGGTTACACCTGCATGGAGCAGGTTAAGTCTGACTGTTGTTGCGTGTCGGTGAGTCCGGTCCAGATCATATTGGTAGTTCTAATCCATCATGCTGGACCGGGCTTTGACAAGTCGGCTGGTGATGAGGGAGATCTGTTGGTGGAAGAGGTACATGGGGACCCTCTCCATCAGGGTCAGGACCAGTCGTGCTTTCCTGTCCTCGAGAGACTCTTCGGTGGTGACGTCGGATGGGTCGACTAGGTAGTTGATCGCCAGTCTGTAGCTCTGTCGCCGGTCTTGAGAACGTCTGTCGAGTTGGGGGAATGGGATCAGTGGAGCGTAGATCCCGTTGACTGGGACCAGCTCTGGGAATTGGGGTGCCAGGTCTGCGAAGTCCGGCACTTGAGATCCACATTCGTCCAAAGTGGTGTAGTCGAGGGGGCACGGTCCCTGGAGTGGAGACGGAAGGAGGTATGGAGAGGGGGAGACTTCTTCGAACAGGCATAGGGTTTCGGCGAGGGCGACGGGGTTGATCGGGTGTGTGGGGACCAGGGGAAGAAGACCCTGGTCCATTTGGACACCAACTCCAATGGTGGCATCCTCCATAGACACACCTGTTTGGACACCGGATGTGCGAGTGAGCTCCTCCACATATGCAACAAGTGAATGAAGAGGGATCTGACCGTTGTAGGAGCTCGTCGCTCTCTACGTTTACAGACCGGTTTCTTGCGTCAGTTCAGGTCCTCGTACAGGTCCTTTCATCGTGTTCAAGAAGTCCATTGTGTCTCGTGTCGGTCCAATGTCGGTCCATTTCTATCTGTGCGTAGTTCGTCAGTCCGAGTCCGATTGACAGTCCGCTTTTCAGTCCTGTTCATAGTCCGAGTTCGGACACAATCTTTTATTTTCTTATTTTCTTTGACATCTATTACTTCGAACAAGTCATAAGTCACCTTTCTGTCACAGTCACATCAGTCACAGATCGGACAGTATTCCATTTGGACTACAAATATTCGTTGACAGTTTCATATGAGCCTTTGACTTGATCTTGTGGCGTCCTTTGACAGGACCACATGTTTCTACACAGTCCTGGGAAAATGCCTGGACTATAAAGACTTGTATCATGCATTTGAATAAATCACTGATTGGGTTTCACTTTGTTTTTGAGTTTCCGTTCGGTTCCCTCTCTGTTCGTATCTTTGCCGCTGTTTCATCCATTTGTCTCTTCGCTGTTTCATCCATTTGTCTCTTCGCTGTTTCGTCCATTTGTCTCTTCGCTGTTTCATCCATTTGTCTCTTCGCTGTTTCGTCCATTTGTCTCTTCGCTGTTTCATCCATTTGTCTCTTCGCTGTTTCGTCCATTTGTCTCTTCGCTGTTTCGTCCATTTGTCTCTTCGCTGTTTCATCCATTTGTCTCTTCATTGTTTCGTCCATTTGTCTCTTTGCCATTTGCCTTTCGATCTGTCGCCGTTTGTTCATCCTTTGTAGTCCGATATTTCAGACCATTCATTGACAGTCCGGACTACGCCGGACCGGTCTATTCCAAGCAAGGACTATTGTCTTAGCTACCCCTTCTATCTTGGTCGCCTTTGGAATCCCTGGGACAAGCTTATACTCGCTCCCTTCATTTTAGCTCGACTTCACCATTCACCTTGGTGGTCAGCACCACACACTTTTCATCTTCCTTACAACTGGAGCCCACCACGAGGGTTTCCACAAGGCCACTCAGAAGGTTGCTTCGACCCACACCTCAGTGCTTGGAACTCGAGGAACTACTCTCCGAATTTCGTCATCTCAACATCTCTACCGAGTCCGATCTTTTTGTCCCGGTCACTCTGGACCGTGCACATCACAACTTCATCAGTCTGTCAATGTCACCTGTCATAGACTCACCCTTCTTTCCCAGTGGTTTTACGACCTCTACTCCACCTGACAACCATCTGTCATCACGTCATCGATCTCTGGTAGCACCTCAGCTTTCGCCGCTATCACCTCTATCCGCTCACGAATCATCATCAATCACTTGAGATCGTTTCCCCTCATCATCGCTCGCTTTTCTCTTTGATCAAACTGAATTCCCTCCTATTCTTCAGCAGGATTCATCCCCTTCTTCTTCAGTCAATCCTCCTTCACTCGTATCTGTCTCGTCGCAATCCACTTCTAGTCTGATCGGATTAAACAGTCCTTCACCCCACATTCTACAGGTTCATTTTGGTCCAATGGCTAACCAACCGTAGGTTTTCCTTATGCCTCTTAGAGGTACTCAAAACGTGCCTAAATTTGATGGTAAAACACCATCCCAGCTTCCTTGGTACTTGGAAGATATCGAGCAGCTCGGCAATCAAGCCGGACTTGATGAGGCTGGTAAGGTCAAAGCAGCTATCTGATATGCGGATCTCGAAGAAGCTGAAGTATGGGAAACGTTACCGGAAGCGGTAGCCGATCCTGCTGATTGGGAAGAGTTCATTGAAGTGGTCAAGAAACTCTATCCGGGATGCGAAGGTAGCACCCGATATCACTGTGCTGACATTCAGTACCTCGTCGAGGACTACCATAAGAAGCAGATGCATAATCAGGACAACCTGGGTGAATATACCAGGAAGTTCACGAAAGTATCTGCGCTCTTAATTGCTAACCATAAGCTCTCTGAAATGGAGTGAAACATGATCTTCTTGACAGGATTTCCAGCGTTCTTACAGGATCGCATATGTCATCGCCTCGCGATTGTCAAACCGGACATCCATCCCGATGATCCGTACCCAATGAATGACATCATAAGTGCTGCCAAATTCTTGTTGACAGGATCAGCACTTAGATCTAGTCTGTCCGCATCAGATGTGATGCCTCGTTTTCAGCAATCCTATGGTCCTTCACGTTCCAATCCCAATCAGCATCCGCATCCATCTGGTCCACCACAAACATACAATCCGAGTCCGGCCATCAAGGCTGAGATCAACGTTATGGCTAGATCGACGGACCTCGCCTGTAGATTCTGTGCTGGTCATGGACATTTCGCAAAGAATTGTCCTATCTGCGTGGAGTACCTCAATGCAGGGAAAATTACTAGGGGAAAGGACAATTGCATCTATATGCCAGACGGATCCGACATACCTCGCGCGCCAGGAGATAGATGTCTCAAGGACGGTATTGACTATGCTCATTCCTCCGGACAGTCGAATGCAACTATGGCATCTACGTCTGCATCTTCTACAGGATTCACTAGAGACACACCTCCTCATATCACTGCCGGTATACTGTATATCATGTACCCTGCTACCCCAGCAATCCTCAACATCGACTCCTCCACTTTCTATACAACGGAACCGAGTCTGGATTCGGACTCCATTCCTGTCACTGCCAATGAAGAATTCCAACCATACCTAGTTCAGGCATGGGCTACTTTTCAGGCGGACAAAGCATCCAAAGAGAAGGGAAAACGAGTTCGCTTCGATGGTGTTCAGGTACCACCACGTAAGAAAACAGATTATCACACAGCTGCCTTGTCTGAAGAACTTTTATCCCCTGAGCTGCAGCAGACAACGCAAAGCGCTTCACCCTTACCACCCTCATCATCCTCTTCCGCTCCAATCTCAGTCAGCGCTAGCGATTCTTCCTCTCCATTATGTAGCGCTCTTCGAAACCCTACTGGCACATCTACTACTCAACCCGGTCCTGGTTGGTTTATGTCCGATCTGGACAATGCGCCTACAAACGCACCGAGTAACATCCCCCCATGAGTACCTGGGACTAACCAGAATTTCTCTCCATCCACGCAGTACAAATATTCCTTCCCCCTTGAAGACAACGCTGCTCCAAAACGAGTCTTGGACCAAGTCCTGGACACTAATGTTCCAGTTCCGGTCAAGGATCTCTTCGCGGTCTCGCCAGAATTTCGAAAACAATTTCGTGAACTTACTACTGTGAAACGAATTGCTAACCTACCCTCAACTCATACCGCACAGATTAATGAGTTGTCCAGTAACGACCGCGTGTTCGCATGCAGGACTGGAACACGAATAATGTGCAACGAAGATAGACTCATTGTCGCACATCACAGTCTACCCCTTAGAGCGATCAAAGCAAAGGTTGGCGATACAGGTTGGACCATTCGTGGTGTTCTAGACTCTGGTTCTGAGGTTATCGCTATGCCTTGCCAGATCTGGGAACAGCTCGGACTACCAATCCGATCTGACCAGACAATGAAGATGCCCTCTGCTAATACTAGTGTGGACAGTACAATTGGTGTTCTCGAAAACCTCGCACTCAATTTCGGTGGAGGCGAAGTCATGCTACAGGTCCAAATCTTGGCCTGTGCTAACTTTGACCTTTTACTGGGTTGACCTTTCCATTGTCTCATGAGTGCTAACACAGAAGATTTTCCAGACAGTTCCCAGATGATCACTCTTCGTGACCCTAATACGGACAAGCAGTATACTCTGCCTACGAAGCCGTGGTCTGAAGGTTGTCCCTGTTGTCGAGACCGTTTACAGTATACTAGCCATCAGTCCGTTTTAGAGATGGGTTTTTAGATTTCGATGATCTGCTTAACGGCTGGGGAGATAACAGTAACGCTTCCATCGCATCTTTTCTGTCCTATATGCATCTTTCTTTGCTTTCTCAACCTTCGCCGCTTTATTCGTTTTTATCTTCGACACAGTCCATTTTTAATCCGGACGCGCTCGCTGCGCTTTCTTTGGTTTATTCTTATGATCTCTCTTCGCATGCATTGGCTTACAAGCCTGTCGCAAAGAAAGTTCGGTCAGTTGTGGCTCCGGTCGATGAGGAGTATCAGATTACCTGTTCTCTTCCAGACGATCCACTCGCTGGACTATGCCCAATACCTATGCATCCTCCTGACTTCGTTCCTGGTGTTCGTTTTACACAGGAACGCGCTGACAAACTAGATCTCGATCCCGCAAACTGGCTATGGCTAGAGGAAGTCAAGCTCATATGCTGGCTCCTCCTCGAACACGAAATGGCTTTCGCTTGGATTCCTACCGAGTAAGGTCGCCTCGACGAAAGATACTTCCCCCCTGTAAAGATTCCAACTGTCTCTCATACCCCTTGGGCACTTCGCAACATCCCCATCCCTCCTTCCATGTGGGCCGGCGCGATCCAGATTATTAAAGACCGGATTGCGTCTGGTGTCTACGAACTGTCTACCGCAGCGTACTGATCTCGATGGTTCTGCGTGTTTAAACAGGACGGCAAATCACTCCAACTCGTACATGATCTCCAACCCCTTAATGCAGTTACTATCTGGGACACATCTACGCTGCCATTTGTGGAACACTTCACAGAGTCTTTCGCAGGATATGCCATTTACAGGATGATGGATTTATTCGCTGGCTACGATCAGCATCCACTACATCCCAAATCTCGTGACCTCACGACTTTCAATAGTCTGATGGGTCCTCATCGCCTCACCACTGTTCCTATGGGATACACAAACGCAGTCCAAATCTATCAAGCAGACATGGCGTTCGTCCTTCAGGACAAAATCCCTCGACACACCTACCCTTTCATCGATGACTTACCCATAAAATCTGTCACCATGTGTTATCAGAATCCGGACGGTTCATACGAGACCGCTCTGGACAACCCAAACATCCGTCGGTTCATTTGGGAACATTTACAGGTAGTCCACCGCATCTTGCAATGACTGCAAAATGTTGGTGCAACGGTTTCAGCAAAGAAGTTCGTGCTCGTGTTGTGGTCGCCCACAGACACTAGGCTAGCTACTACGGGAACTAGGGTAGACTAACTTAAGACACGAAGTCTCAAGCTAGTAGAGAAGCGCAAGAGGGGTTCCAAGACGCGAAGTCCCAGGAAGTCCAAAGATTGACCCGAGCAAAGCACAGGGTACCGGAGACGCGCCTTTGCACGAATCCAAAAACGAGGAAAGACGTTCGCGACAAGTCGCTACCACAACAGGGGAGAACTGTTCTGGGGGGTACAACCACATCCGGCTACTGCTGGCAGCGCCCTATGTGCACTAAGGCTCAGGGAATACCAACGCCGTTAAAGACGTGAACCGGGCTCAGGGATTCCCTGGGATAACGAAGCACTCGTCGGTTACGAAGTAGATGTGGGATTGTCGTCACACTAGTTCTCAATGGCACATTTGGGAACGACCACGAATGATACAAGTGGATTCGACTGGGGAGTACAGTGAATGGCTAGGGTTTATATATGTAGGGAATGTGCGCACAGACCAAGCTGTGTAAGATAAGGAATTACTAAATATGGAAGAAGACCTTTGCCAGAGATAAGAAGTCTGAAATGTCTAGAACATTCTGCTGGGTTCTGTAGTAGGATGGTAATAAAGTCACACGGTCACATGCTACAGGTCACGTGACTTTGAAAAGTTAGGGGTTAGTCAGCGGCTGGCTTAGGTAAAGGAGAAAGATGGGGCGAAACTACAACAGCTCGCTGCACCGGACGCAACTGTCGTCGGACACAAATGCACTGCCGACGGTTGTATTCCTCACGAGGACAAAGTACAAAAGATTCGTGACTGGCCTCCATGTCAAACGCTCACTCATGTGTGTGGTTTCTTGGGTGTTTGCGGTGTATTCTGCATTTTCATTCGTGACTTCACTTCTATTGCCCGTCCCCTGGTCGATTTAACCAGGAAGAGTGTTCCTTTCG
The DNA here is from genome assembly GCA_038089455.1 of Tylopilus cf. leucomycelinus. Taxonomy (NCBI): domain Eukaryota; kingdom Fungi; phylum Basidiomycota; class Agaricomycetes; order Boletales; family Boletaceae; genus Tylopilus; species Tylopilus cf. leucomycelinus. The sequence continues at coordinate 15,086 of JBBPKV010000271.1, forward strand.
AATGGGGAGCATCCCAACAACTCACGATGCAGCATCTCAAGGATGCTATTTGTCTTTTGCCCGCCTTACGTTGTCTGGACTACGAGTTCGGACTCGAAATCTTTCTTGCTGTCGATACCTCTCTCATTGCTGTCGGTTACATCCTGTCTCAGGAAGGTGCCGATGGTAAACAATATCCGAATCGCTTTGGTTCTATCAGCCTTACAAAGGTTGAGAGCCACTATTCACAAGCGAAATTGGAACTTTACGGACTATTTCGTGCTCTATGTGAAGTCCACATTTTTATCTTTGGTGTCACTAACTTCACAGTCGAAATGGATGCCAAATACGTGAAGGGTATGATTAATAACCCAGACCTACAACCGAACGCAACCATCAATCGGTGGATCGCCGGTATCCTTCTCTTTAATTTTCGTCTCGTTCATGTTCCTGCTACTTGCCATACTGGCGCAGACGGACTATCCCGTCGTCCTCGGTCTGATGACGATCCACCTCCTGACGATGATTTTGAGGACTGGCTGGACAATGCGTATTCCTTCTCTATCTCTCTCTTAAACAATCGTGTTTCTCCACTATATTCGACTACTTACGTTTCTAGGCTCACTCCACCCGCTACTCATCACGCTTTGGTCCTGCTTAATGCGGACTCGGACTCGGTTCACGACGAACCTGTCCTCCCTCGGTCTCCAAAAGCACTCGCAAAAGAGGATCGCATCACCTGTATTCGCAAATTTCTACACACCCGTACCTGTCCCCCTGACCTATCCGACGCCCACTACACTTCCTTCATCAATTCTGTTATGCGCTTCTTTCTTCTCAACGATTCGCTCTACTGTCGCGAACCTCATGGGCATCATCAGCTAGTAGTACCTATGGAATGCCACTACAGACTGATCAGGGAGGCACACGATAGCCTCAGACACAAAGGTGTCTTCTCAGTCTGGACCCAGTTGCTCCAACGGTTCTAGTGGCCAATGTTGGTTGACAATGTCAAGTGGTACATCCAATCCTGCCACGAATGCCAGATCCGTCAAACACAGAAGTTCCATATACCTCCTACCGTCCCCATGTTTGGCAGTCTATTTCACAAAGTTCACATCGACACTATGGTCATGCCATGATCCGGTGGTTACCGCTTCATCATACATGCCTGATGCATACTCACTGCATATCTGGAGTGGTGTATGTTACGATCTGAAAATGCGACCGCACTCACTTCTTTTATTTTCGAAGACATCCTCTGTCGTTGGGGTACTGTATCCGAGATTGTAACTGACAACGGTTCTGCCTTCCTCCAAGCTCTAGACATCCTCGCTTCGCCATATCGCATTCGCCATATCCGGATCTCCCCTTACAACTCTCAGGCAAATGGCGTGGTTGAATGGTGTCACTTCGATGTCTGGGAGGCCATCATTAAAACTACCCTGGGAGGGGAGATTTGCTGGCCAGCAACAGCTCACTCTGTTTTCTGGGCAGAGCGCATCACTATTCTTAAATTGACCAGTCTCTTGCCATACTTCATGGTACATGGTGTTGAACCGCTCTTTCCTTTCGATCTCGCAGAAGCTACGTTTCTCATCCCCGCACTGGAATCTGATCCTGTTTCTAGATCCACTTTAATCGCTTGGCGAGCCTCTCAGCTCCAGAAGCGACAAGAAGATATCAACAGTATGTGACAGCATGTACTACAGTCATGTTTTGTGTCCATCAAACAGTTCGAGGCACAATTCAAAAATAGGATTCGAACTACTGAGTACAGTCCTGGCGATCTCATCTTGGTCCGAAATACTCAGATTGAAAAAGAGTTAAACTGAAAGACGAAACCAAGGTACTTAGGTCCAATGGTAGTTCTTCGCCGAACTATTGGAGGATTGTACCTACTGGCAGAGTTGGACGGCGCCATCTCTAAGTTGTGGTATGCGGCCTTTCGCCTGCTACCCTACTTTTCAAGGACGAAGATCGCAATTCCGGTTACTGATTTGACCAGACTGACCGATAAAGAAATTGACGAATTTGAAGCCAAAGACAACGAATTCAAAGCCAAAGACAACGACGACGAGGCAGAGGACACGGTCTTCGAAGACTATGTCCCCCTCAACCCCTAAAAAGATTGTTTCCTCATATCAGTTCTACCCCATGCTTAGACCGGTGACCTCCATTTCATCCTGGTTTTTGTCCAGTGTCTCTGATATCACATAAAAATGTCACTAAACCGAAAAACAAACAGACTCTCTACTATACAATCTCTCGTTCCGATCAATCAGAAAACAGTCCTAACAAACATA